>JAANYP010002350.1:22193-43779 GCA_020465985.1 Centrapalus pauciflorus | reverse complement strand
TTGATACCGTATATTTAACGTCGATGCAACACTGCATATACGTTCATTATTAACAGAGATAAATAATAGTCAAAATTAGTAGTCAAAGTTGGTGGATTTAACGAGAACGGTCATGAATATATTTTATTGAAAAAAAATTTACGTGTTTATTTTTCGTAAATTTTTTTTACCCATACGACCATTCGATGTCGAATGAACACTTTGATATCGTATATTTAACGTCGATGCAACACTGCATGTCCATTGTATATTAAAAGAGTAAAAAAAAAAGTCAAAGTGGACAGTCAAACTTGATAGACTGCTATTAATTCAATGTTAATTGTATAATTACCATTTTATCCCTAGTGTTATATTATAATCTAATGGTTTAGATTGGTTCTATGGTTCTGCACTAAATTAAGGTTCTGCAATGATTCCAACCCTATATATATATATATATATATATATATATATATATATATATATATATATATATATATATATATATATATATATATATATATATATATATATATGTATGTATATGTATAAACACGCATATATGATTTGATTTGTTATAAAACTCAAATCTATAAAGATAATATGAGTTAAGTTAAATAAATACCTATATATTTTAAATTTGAGTTCTATACACAAGTTTTAAATTTGAGTTTTACACGTATATATAGGCGTATAATATTATAATGGTATGCATTAATTTTATTAAATCGAAAATCATATCTATAAATGTGACAGAAAGTGTACATAAAGAAAAGTATATCAATACGAAAACATAAACATTATGTTTTATCTGCATATTATGTAACAAATTATTTATTAAAAGCTTAAACAGTTAAACGTAATACGTGGGTGATCTATTTATACTATTAAATTATACTATTAAATAAGTAACTAATATGACACGTGTCATGCATTAATTTGATTTGTTACAAATCGCTCTCTCATTTTGCCACTTCACTTACTAAATTTACTCTAAATTTAAAAACAAATCAAATCTATCCATATTCAATATGATTAATTTAATAATTAATTAACTAAAATTAAAAAATTCTATTATTCTTATAATTATTATATTATATATATACATATACATATATATATATATATATATATATATATATATATATATATATATATATATATATATATATATATATATATATATATATATATATATATATATATATATATAGAATCAGGTTCATCAGCGTACCTGTAAGATTCCAGCGTACCCTTATGTGAATGATCATTCACATATATTTTTTTTGAATAGACGTGTATAAGACAACATTATAAGACTTTTTTTCAAAAGAAGCAACATCATAAATCTTGTGAATGGTAAAAAAAGATCATGTGAATGGTCATTCACACCATTCACATTGTGTGAAATGACCATTCACATGGATGACCATTCACATCAATATGTATTGAGCATTCACATAATTTTTAAGGACACAGAAAGTGTGAATGTATGTGAAATTCATATATCATGTGTATAACATTAGATTAAACATGGTTATGAGAAAAAAATATAAAAAAAAGTTTTTTAAGGTCGGTACCTTCGGGTGCACTTGATTTCGAGAGGTACCTTTTTGAACCTGACTCTATATATATATATATATATATATATATATATATATATATATATATATATATATATATATATATATATATATATATATATATATAAATAATCAGGTTCATCAGCGTACCTATGAGATTCCAGCGTACCCTAATGTGAATGATCATTCACATATATTTTTTTTGAATAGACATGTATAAGACAACATTATAAGATTTTCTATCAAAAGGAGCAACATCATAAATCTTGGGAATGGTAAGAAAAGATCATGTGAATGGTCTGTCACATAAATATGTATTAAGCATTCACATAATTTTTAAGGACACGGAAAATGTGAAATTCATATATATCATGCGTATAATATTAAATTAAACATGATTATGTGAAAAAAAAATTTAAAAAGTTTTTTAAGGTTGGTAACTTCGGGTTCACTTGATTTCGAGAGGTACTTGTTTGAACCTGACTATATATATATATATATATATATATATATATATATATATATATATATATATATATATATATATATATATATATATATATATTCTTTAGAATTAACCCATAGAATACATATGTATTAACCTAGTAATTAAGCTAGTTAAATACTAAATAAATAAATATATAACAAAGAAAAGTAATAAATAATTTAAAGATAGAGATAGGAACCAGTTTTTCATACTTTGGATTGAAACTTGAAATTTACACAAAAATGATCAATGTAATTTTTCATACTTTAAATCAAAAACTGAAATTTACACAAATTATAGGGACCTTTTTTGTAATTTACTTTAAAATTTTATAAGAGTAACTGTTTTGTCATGTGTGGTCATCTGTTGTCACGTGGTATTACCTCCTACCATCATTTAGAATTATATTTTTAAATCTATAATTAATCCATATAAAAAATAATTAAATAATATCTAATCAAATCTAAATCTAAACTAAATCTTATCTAATATAAAACTCAAATTTGAATTTATATTTATATTTTAAGATTATTATATTATATAAGTAGATATTAGTTTATGTACTAACGTATTACGTGGATAAATTTAATTTATATTAAAAATAATAATATGTATTTATCTTTTTGGTTGAAATGTTGTAGTAATTTTTTTTATTTTGAAAATAACATAATGTATTTATCTTAATATAATGAACTATATTTATCTTTTATTTTACTTTATTTTAAAAATATAATGAATATATATATATTTATCTTTTTAGATGAAATGTAATGATGTAATGTGGTAATTTTCGTGCTTCTTTATTGTATAGATAGATTTTAAATTTTCATATATAAAAAGTTTTAAATTTCAAATTTGATTTAACTAATAATTATAGATGATATTTAGATTTTGATTTGATTGAATTTATGGTAGTTAATAAATTGATAACTATCATAAAGATAATGATGGTAAGAAGTTAATAACAAATGATGGATATAGTTAATTATTTAATAATATTAATAGAGTTTAAAAATAATAAATTTTATTTATCTTTTATTTATTTAAAAATAAAAGTTGTATTTATCTAATTTGGCGCAACGTGGTGATGTCATGTGGCATTCAAGTGTTCTCCTTTATTTTATATATATATATATATATATATATATATATATATATATATATATATATATATATATATATATATATATATATATATATATATATATATATATATATATATATAGAGAGAGAGAGAGAGAGAGAGAGAGATTCAATGGAAAACCACAATCCACCTGAAAACTTTTGAAAACCGCACTGCACCACCACAAATACATCAAATTCTCGGCGTGATGCATCAAAATCCCGCATGATGCATCAAATTTCTCGCGTGATGCATCAAAATCTCGCGTGATGCATCATCTTATTTACGATCATGCCACCGCGTTTTTCATGAAATGCATCAAATCGGACGGTATGCGTATGTTTCCATAATTTTCAGGTGCATAGTGGTTTTCCATTGAACTCACCCTATATATATATATATATATATATATATATATATATATATATATATATATATATATATATATATATATATATATATATATATATATATATATATATATATATGATTGGGTTCTTTTAAGAACCTTAAATAATGTGAACACAAGAACCAATTTCAGCCCTTGGATAAAGAGGACAAACGGTGGATAATCAATGACATTGTTGTAAATATTTACAAAGATGAGAGTCTCCACTAAGGGCAAATCTGTCATTTTCTTTGGCCTCTTCCATGCGACCCTTCAGAAAAGATTGGAACAGTCTGTTATTTAATTAAGTCCTTTAATTAACTATGCAATCATCATTGTGTTTGTCATTAATTTTTCCGGTTTCTTCCATTTTTTCTGGCAAGAAGAAGATTAGTTCCGTCGAGTCGCCGGAAAACATTCTCGGTTTTTTTTTCCACCTGAATCCATGGCGTCGACCTGCACAGTTCAACAGACACCATGTAATGTTTTTCCAAATTGTTTTACAGCAGATGAGGAGGTCGACGATCGTTTTTTCCTAATCCAGGTCTTTTTTTTATTTGAGTAAGCGTTGCTGTATCTAATGTTTATTCCTAATAAGTTTTGAATTGTAGCGTTTCTGTCAGTGTATATTTGTCTTTTCGTATTATTCGAAGTTTTTCATAGTAGTTTTTCTTTCAATATTAGTTTTTGAAAATTGACCGAAGCTTTTATTTTATTTGTTTGTATGCAATTCGTATAGTTTTAATTTACTTTGTTATCATCTGTGTAGAATATTTTCTATTCTATATAGAATAACCCATATTCTATGTAGAATATTGTGCATTCTACGTAGAATATGATGTATTCTTTTTAGAATGTAAACTATTCTACGTAGAATGCCTAATATTCTACATAGAATGTTTTATATGTTTCGTAGAGTTTATAGAATGCCTTCATCTGTACATATAGATTTGTTATTCTTTGAATATGTATTCTTTTATTTGAGTTTAATTTATCTTTTTGTTGTTTCATATTTCCTAAGCTTTGTTATATTTCGAAATCACAGATTCGGGTAAAGATGAAACGCTAAAGACCTTGATAAACGATGAGGGTTCTGAGGAGACAACTCCAGGGGGAGGGAGATATTGGATTCCCAACGTTCCGTCTCATTTAAAACCGCAAAAATACAGTGTTTATTCTTCGCTGCACGATGCTATTGGAATGTATGAAAAGTATGCTGATTTATCTGGTTTTGACACTAGAAAAGGAACGACAAAAAAGAATAGCGATGGGGTTGTTACAATCAAATATATATTATGCAATAAAGAAGGCAATCCTGCGCCTGAGAACAAACTTCGTCGAGGGAAAAGCAGTCGGGCAGAATGTGGCGCCTGTGTGAAGATAAAGTTGTTATCCGTGGCTTCAAAAAAGTACCTTGTATATGATTTTGTCGAGAGGCACAACCATCGGTTGTTATCAGATGACAGGAAACACATGCTTAAGAAGCGCAGACAGCTTGATTTCGCTGATAAGACTTTGTTACACGACATGTCCAGGGCGAATGTTAGTCCTGTTGTTGCTCGTAGATACTTGTCCGACATTGCCGGTGGTTATAAGAACTTAAAATTTAGTAGGAACGCATCAAAAATTTTAAAAGAGATTTGAATCGGTTCATTGGTGATAGTGACGCTCAAATGGTTGTTGACCGCTTGATAAGCAAGGCAAACGACGTTCCAAATTTTTCCTGTGAGTATAAATGCAACAGCGATGACGTGTTAGTATGTTTGTTTTGGGCTGACGAAACCATGAAACTGAATTACAAAGCTTTTGGGGATGTTGTATCTGCTGACGCCACATATTCTGCAAACAAGTAAGTGTTCGTTTATTTTTTTGGAGTATTCTATGTTCTTGGGCCTTTATTCTACGTAGAATGATCTATCATTCTACATAGAATGATCTATCATTCTACATAGAATGATATTATTCTACAGAGTATTTTCATATATTTCCAATAGAATACCATGATTTGTTGTCTCTTCTCATTAGATACATGATGGTGTTTGTGCCATTCACTGGAATTGATAATCACAAGAAATGCGTGACATTTGAAGTCGGTTTAATAGCAAGCGAATCAATTGAGTCATGTGCGTGGTTGTTTGAAGCATTCGTTCGTAATATGGGGCATGAACCAAACCTCATTGTTACTGACCAGGATGCTTCAGTAAAGCAAGCAGTAGCAAATGTTTTCAGCACCGCAAAACACCGTCTGTGCATGTAGCATATAACCCAAAAGTTGCCCCATAGGTATTTGCAATTGCAATAATTTCCGTATTCTAGAGTAATGTGGTGTATGTTTTTTTTCATGTCAGTAACCCCCAATTACTTGAATGGATGCAGGTGTGTTAACGACAATGATTTCCGTGTGAGGTTTAACGATATAGTGTGGTCTCACAACATGGAAGTTGATGAGTTTGAAAGGAATTGGAATTTATTCATAGGAGACTATGATTTATCAGGCAACAGATGGTTTAATGACATTCACAAGGACCGTGAGTTATGCATTCCAACGTTTTTCATTGATGTTCCGATGAACGGGTTAATAAGAACAACATCTCTTTCTGAAAGTGAGAATTCTTTCTTTAAAGTTTGCAAAAATTACCAATCTACTTAGTTGAGTTCATGATGCGATTCGAAGGCGCCATGGAAAAACAGAAAAATGCTCAATTTGAGTTGGATGTAGAAGATGACACAAGGAGCGAAACAATGAAGACCCATCTTGCGATTGAGAGGCACGCCCATGAGGTATACTCTCACTCGATTTTCATGTAAGTCCAGGATGAAATTTCTTCGGGGTTAACAGCCTGTGTCCAGATCGCAACATCACACGATGAATCAATGAAGGTGATCACAATAAAGGATAAAGCTAAAAAGGATTTCAAGGTTCATTTCCCTAAAAATCTTTTTTTTTAGTATTTTTTCATTTACTGGAACCAATATATATTTCTTTTGTTGATATTCTACATAAACTATTTGTAGAATAAGGTATTCGATGTCTGTGTGTTGTCTTAAACAGAATGGTCTCATATTCTACCTAGAATAACATTATTCTATTCGGAAAAAAACAATTATTCTACGTAAAATACTGATATTCTTCATAGAATATTGATATCATGCTTTAAAATAACTCATATTCTACGTAAAATAAAATCTTAGAATAAACAGAATGGGCTCATATTCTACATAGAATATCATTATTCTATTTAGAAAAAAGGATTATTCTACGTAAAATTCTGATATTCTTCATAAAATATCGATATCATGCTTTAAAATAACCCATATTATACGTAGAATAAGATCATAGAATCTCGCTGTCCATATCAATTGAAGCGTATTCATTTTGTACATCATTGGTTGATTATTATGATTTTAATACAGATTGTAAAAGATTCCATCATGGGCACCATTGATTGTGATTGTCGGATGTTCATTCGGATGGGGTTGCTTTGCAGACACATTTTTTGTGTTCTAAATGTAAACGACGTCGAAAAGATCTCCCATAATTACATCATGCCCCGTTGGACCAAAGAGGCGACTTTCTTCAACCGCATGCGCAAAGATATTGCTGAATCCAGCAATATAAGAAAGGAAACATATGAGTTCATGAGTTACGTCCGGAACGTTGTTTTATGTCTAAACGATTCTCCAGAAAAGATTAGTACGCTTTTTGAAATGTTCAAGAAAGACGTGGGGGAGGTTGACGTCGATGGGAAGTGTATGGCTAGCTATAACAAGGACGAAACATTTGAGAGGCTTCTGGGATCAAAAGCACCAGAAACATTAAGGTGTTGTTTGATTGCATAAGAGGTTAATTGTCTGATGTCTGATTCCACTTCTGATTGATGAGAGGTGGTCCTGATAAGATACTAAGATCTGATAAAAGAATTCAATAAGTCTGTTTGTTTTATAAATCATCTGATCTGTTATTTTTATTAATTTAACATATTAATTCCCAAAACCAAACAGATATCATTAATTAAAGTCAAATATCAAGTAAGAATAATATCATTGAATCAAAGTGATCTATGTAAACATTTAATATCATTCAAATAACATTAACAAGATTTAAGTTAGAAACCAATTCAAGTTTATAAGTTATAATCAAGTAACATAAATGCATTCAATAAACATATAACCAACATGCTTTCAAGAATCAAATAACAATTAAAGTTATAAGTTATAATCAAGTTTATAAGGTTATGTTTGTTAACTTCCAAATAACTTAAGTTTATAAGTTATATATATATATATGTTATTGAAAAATAATAAATTTTATCAAAAAGTGTTGGAATATTTGTCGTTATAACAAATATGGGAAGAGGTAGGGTAGGGGTGGGGTAGGTTGAGGGTGGGGTGGGGTGGTGTAAATAGGGTAGGGTAATAGTGTAGGGGTAGGGTGGGTAAGGTTGAGGGGTAAGGTGGGTGGGGATGGGTAGATTTGAGGGGTAGGGGTGGGAAGAGATAGGGGTAGGGTGGGGTGGGATAAGGAGGGGTGAGGTGGGGTGGGTAGGTTTGATGGGTTAGTGTAGGGGTGGGGTAGAGTGGGATAGGGTAAGTATGGGGAGTGGGGTGGGTAGGGTTAAGGGTGGAGATGGAGATGGGGTGGTATAAGTAAGTTAAGGGTAGTTAGGGTAGAGTGAGATTAAGGTGGGTTGAGGGTAAGGGTGGGTGGGGTAGGGAGGGTAGGGGTAGGGGTTTAGGATAGGGTAGGGTAGGGGTAGGGGTGGGTGGGTAAGGTATGGAGTAAGGTAAGGGATGGTGGTGGGTGTGGGTGGGTGGGGGTGGGTTTTGGGTAGGGTGGGTAGGGGTAGGGTGGGTGAGGTAAGGTATTGGGGTGTAAAGGTATGGGTGGGTGTGGGGTGGGTGGGAGAGAAGTGTATTTTTTTTGGTGTGATAAGTGGTGATAGGTAGCATATCAAAGTCTTATCCTGATAAGACATGATAAGAGAATTTTGACTCTTATGTCTTCTGCATATCAAACACACTTATCAGTATTTCCTCTTACCGAATAAGAGGTTAGCTCTGATAAGAGCTTGATAAGTGGCATCAAACACCCCCTAAGTATTCATGTTCCAACTGGTATTCGCAACAAAGGATGCGGGACAAACAAAAGATTGATCGGGCTAAGGGAGAAAAAGGTAGTCGAGAGCCACAAACGCACTCGTTTATGCAGGTCCTGTAACAGCCAAACAAATCATGATTCTCGTAACTGCCCGCTTAAAGGGAAATGAGGGGCTAAGTTTGGGTAGTTTTGCATGATCTTCATTGCTAAAGATTGTCAGTAATACTTTTTGTATTGAAGTGGAAAACATTTTATCTCTGTTATATCTACTGTTCGAAGAATGTTTTAGTATGTTGCGTTTTACCTATAAAATAGTTTTTGTATGTTACACAGAATTTTTTTTGAAATATTCCTAATTTCCATAGTTTGTTGTTTTAAATATCTCGAATAGAGTTTAATCTTTTTATAATTTTGAGACTCGCAGATCATTCTCCTTAGAATAAGTTAGAACTTAGATATAATAATATTGTTAATTCGCATAGAATACATCAATTCTATATAGAATGCATCATATTCTCCTTAGAATACATTTACTCTACATAGAATGTTACATATTTTCCACAGAATACATTACTCTACATATACATAGAAATTTTCATTCTATTTAAAAAGATCTATAGACTTATCATACTCCTTAGAATAAGTTAGAACTAAGATATAATTTTTTTGTTAATTGGAATAGTATACATTAATTCTACCTAGAATGCAACATATTCCCCACAGAATACATTACTCTACACACATACTCCATAAGGGAACTATAGACTTATACAGAATCTTCCATATACTCAGAATGGTTTTAAATAAATGCATGTTAGATATGACATGTCCATAGATTCTACACGCATAATATCGATGAAACTATCAAGATTTTTTTGTTAATTGGCATAGAATACATTAATTCCCTAGAATACATAGAAATTTTCACACTATTAAAAATGAACTATAGACTTATCATACTCCTTAGAATAAGTTAGAACTAAGATACAATTTTTTTGTTTAATTGGCATAGAATACATTAATCATCCCTAGAATGCAACATATTATCCATAGAATACATTACCCTACACACATACTCAGAATGCAACTATAGACTTATACAGAATCTTACATATACTCAGAATGTTTTTAAATAAATGCATGTTAGATATGTCATGTCCATAGATTCTTCACACATAATATCGATGAAACTTCCAAATATTTTAGCCAAGCATCAGAATATGTAGTTCAAAATAAAATTCAAATGGACAATGATTTCTGTTTTCCAACCATAAACCTAGATCATTTTGAGAATGCCTTAATTGTTTTAATCAAGCAAAGATAGACGGGCTTCTGCCTCCACCTTTGATTCTTCAACCAACTCCTTCACCTTCTCTTCTCCAATCTTCCAGAACTCCTCACACTTCAACAGAATTTCCTTCTTTAGCTGGTTCACATCCGAGAGAATTATCTTGGTCAGGTACTTCGCCCTCAACTTTCGAAGAATTGATTTCTGTTTCTTCCCCTCGGTTTCCAGCCCACAGTCCCAGCCCCTTTGCCCCTTGTACGTTTCCATATGTCTCATCAAGAACACCCCACAGTCTACGTTGTTCTCCTTAGTTGCCCATTTCACTTTTAAACGTTTCGGGGTGCACTTTTGAATCGCAACTACTTTTGGGTGCTCTATCAACGCTAGGTAGTGGGAGAAGTATGTGTGCTGCAGCGACAATTGTGTTATCATAATATGTTATGATACATTTCAAGTATGGAAGAAAAATATATTATATTATGACACATTCTATTTAGTACCAGGCGTTCCGGTATTATCGAATATTTTGCAGAAAAATCGACCTCCATGCCGCTGTTGTCGATAACGTCAATGCTCGGTTTTTTCAAGTTGAACACTATTAGATAGAAGTGTTGGGAGCGGATGATCGGAAAAATAGCTGCAGTTAACAAAATGACCAGAAGAGTTACCAGGATGATGTTCATAATATGTTATTATCAACAAAAAGCGTTCATACCATATCAACTTTGAACATTTTTACTTTCGGCAACCCAGGAATTTTGCACATTGAGTTCATGGTTGCGTTGAATATACTCTGGAGCTTCATATCAAACTCATGAGTTTTAATCATGGCGTCGTTCTGAGATAATTAAGAAACAATATGAAGATAAGCATACACATTACGAAAACGCTAAAAATAAGTGTGGTTAACAATTCTATGTAGAATATGTTTCCATTATATATAGAACATTACCCATTCTGCGTAGAATATTTTAATATTCTACGTAGCGTTTTTGCATAATGCCTTAAAAACTTCATAAATTTGTTATTCTTTTTTGTCTGGTTAGCCATTCTATAAGCACATATAGATTATGGATTCTTTTATAAGTGTTTATATAGATCATATTCCCTACTATATTATATATTTGAAATCACAGTTTATGGAGAATCTATTCTATAGAGTTTGATATATCCTATAAAGTGTTTCATATTCCCTAAGCTATATATTATTTTATAAGAGTTTATATAGATCATATTCCCTAAGCTATATTATATATTTGAAATCACAGTTTCGGGAAAATCTATTCTATAGAGGTTGATATATCCTAAAAATATGCAATATATGTTTGAATAGATTAATATAAGAAACAAACTTTTACAAAACACATTGCATAGAATAAAAGTATTCTACATATAACAACATAGAATTGTTTTTTCCTTCAAGTCCGAAATAGGAAAAACTTACCTACGCAGCAACGTTCACAAACAAGCGGTAGGGGTCTGTCTTCCGGTGGATGGACTTTGGTTCTTCTTCGTTCAACACAATTGCCCATAGGTCTATAACCCCGTAATAGACCCACGCATCATGGGCTAGGCTTTCAAAGTGCACACGGGTACTAAAACCCAAACTCTCAGTCTTGAACATGCTTTCACTGTCACAAAATACAGATCGAGAACATGAGACCATTGACACTGAACATAGAATCAAGAGTTTTAAAACAATAGAATACAGCCGATTACCTATAAAAAATAAAAAGTTATTTAAAAAACATAGATAGGAAATAAAGTACCATGGATCCGTGTTTTTAAAGCAGAAAATGAATTGCCAAACAGTCCTCTCCACGTCGTCCAACTTTGTAAGGCTGTTCACCATTCGTGAGACATACGGCGACCTAAAAAATGACGACGGAATTCGTACTCGAACATCTGTTGGTGTTTTTTCATCAGCAACAACCTTCATAACCTCCTTTCCCTTGTCAGCTTTTGGGATTTCATCTTGGGGCACATCCCCGGCCATGATCTCCTCAGCACTTTCTTTGTTTTCAACTCCAGCTTCCGTATCTTTAACACTTTCTTCTTTCTCGGGCATAACATCCTCCCCCATCTTCAATCTGTCTTCTTCTACATCTCCTTCAGTTCTCTTTTTTTCATCTTGGGTTAGCCTAGACTGAAGCTTGGGGGTGTCATCTGCCCCACCAAAACGTTCAACCTTCTTTTTGTAAGTTGGTCCAAGCTTTTGTCAACTTCGGCTATAACCCACGGTGAATTCCAGAATTAGGTCTCGGTTATTGCGGTTGCTCCCTGAACCTCTTTTTCTACACCAAACAATTGCATCACTTTTGATTCCAGCTGCCTCAATTCATCATTGTCCGGAAACTTATTCAAAGCCTCCCTAACCATCGACGTCACAACTTCCTTGCACTCCAAAGCCTCGTTGTATTTGTTTTCAATTTTCCGAATATCTCTCGCAACATCCCCAGCATCAGCAGCCTCTTCATCATCTTCTTGTTTTGCAGCAGAGTCAACGTCATCGTCTACTTGTTCAACATCATCAAGAATCGAGCCAACCCCAAATCCCCCACTCTTCAACTCATCACCCTCTCGTCTCCTTAGGGTTGTATACTCCCAGGTCTTTATCAACGGTCTAGTCCTCGATACAGTGTTGTGTTGACAACCACCATAATCTACGTATAACAGCTGAACAAATATAAATTTTTATGTTAATAACATTTACCAAAACATATTATTGAAATAGAGTAATCATACATAGAAATTTTCTTTTACCCATAAAATGTTTTCTCATAACACATAGAAGGGTTACATGATGTTAAAATTCATGCATACATGATCAACATAATTTCCATCCTACATAGAATATTTTCATTCTATTAAAAATAATCTATCGAATTACATAATAGGTTGTCAGTCGATTATAGAATGTTTTTTATTCATGCATAGATGATCTATAAAATTTTTCATCCTACATAGAATATTTTCATTCTATTAAAAATGATATATCGAATTACACAATATTTTTTCTATTCTATGAAAATGATCTAAATATCAATATCAGTTCTACCAGAAATATTAAGTTTTTAACATAGAATATGACCAAGAATTTTTCAAGCATTAATCATTGGTTCCAAAACCACTATTCGGTACTTACAGTCAATAAAACCAGCGAGCCGCAATGGCAAAATCCGCTTGCTACCTTCGGCCAATAAAACTTGCAGTGCTTCAAGACATCAAATATATATCCACACCAATCCAACTTTTGAAACTCTTCTCCCGGCCTCATCAATGGCAAAAGTCTCTGGTTGACTAAGCCCATCCGGGTTCCTTCAGCCAAAATCGTCGAAACCAAAACAATGAAATTCAATGTGAACATTCTATCAGAAATGTTTTTGTCTGAAATAGCCTCTAAAACATCCAACGGCCTTATTTCGGAACTCTTAAACTGGTCCCTCCACATTTTGGTCACTTCGTCCCTTTTATTGGACACCGCTACCCTGAATATATCAATCCCTTCTTTGGGTACGCCAAACACGTTGTGGATCCTATCCTTCGTGATTACCAACTCACCTTGCTCCATCAGAATGCTACAGCTTTTAGGATTGAAATTATCAATCACGTAGTATCCAAGTTTGGACGGAATTCCCGAAACTTTCATATCTAAAAGACTCCCTAAGCCCAGATTTTTGACAATTGTTTTTTGTCTTTCTGTCATCATCGATGCCGCCTTCATTAAGGTTCCGGGTGAGAAACGCGATTTCAGCACCCTCACTCCTACTTGATCATCAACATCCTCATCTTTGACCGATACTTCCTCCTTGATTTCTCTCTTCACGTTGTCTCGAGTCAATCTTCTTCGTTTCTCTCTTTGTATTTTCTCTCCTTTGGTCCCTTTCTCTCCCAAATTATGTTGTTTGGTTTTTGAAGTGAGTTTCTCGACAATTGCATCCAAGAATCTGTCTGAAATATCAAAAACTTTATCCTCTCTTTTCCTTTTTTGCTCTTTCTTCTTTTTTGATTTCGCTCGTTTATCTGTGAGAAAATGAAAGTTTCTATAAATCATCTACATCGACTTAACAACATTATGTAATTCGATAGTTCATTTCCAATAGAATGAAAAATGCTATGTAAGATGTAGATTAAAATGAGTTCTGTGGAGTATTAACAATATTTATACATAGAGTAAAACAATTTCTTATACATATTAAAAACTATTCTATGAGGAATGAACATAAACTATGTAAATTTAAATACATTCTATGGATAATTAACTATTCTACGGAGTATGAAATTTTAAAAAACACTCTATGGATTTCAAGTATTTTTCCATTAATACCTATGTAACAACAGGAAGCAAAGTGTTCTGTTTATATTTCATGTAGATTATGAAAAAATAGTATTTTCGTCTTTTTACAGATAAATAAGATTTACCCTCAGATGAAGATGAGACGGATGAATCCGAATCCTCGGAGCTATCAATTTTTTCTATTTTCGTCCGCCGGCTAGGTTTCGGTAAATTCCTAAAATTACCGAGACCTGCAACTAACGAAACCAACCGAGACCAATATATATAGATACCGAAACTCACTTAAGAATACCGAAACCCTTATTAAGGTTTCGGTATGATAAAACTATCGAAACCCAACATACCAAGACCATTGTATACTTCTATAATGTTGAAACCACAGGGTAATACCGAGACGAAGAGAATGAGTAATATATATATATATATATATATATATATATATATATATATATATATATATATATATATATATATATATATATATATATATATATATATATATATATATATATATATATATATATGCGTACTGTGTGTATGTAAAGAAGGAACCGAAAAGAGTAATATATATAATTATATATATGTGTATATATATATGCGTACTGTGTGTATGTAAAGAAGGAACCGAAAAGAGTAATATATATAATTATATATATGTGTATATGAGTGATTGTCACTTGTCAGGAATATATATATATATATATATATATATATATATATATATATATATATATATATATATATATATATATATATATATATATATATATATATATATATATATATGTGTGTGTGTATATATATATATATATATATATATATATATATATATATATATATAATCTTAACAGAATTCAGATATCAATAAACCACCAAGAGTTGTAAAGAAACTTTTAATGCATATATCTTTCTATCTCCATTCGTAAGAACTATGAATCTATTTATACACAAAATTTACTATTCTACATTTAATGCATTTACTGTTTTATGTTGCTTCTTCTCTTGGTAAAGGAGAAAGAAAATTTTCATCCATAATTTGTCCTTTTATAACACTCCGCCTTGGATTATAATTTTAGTAAGAGTTCATCCACGAAATGCTGACTCATTAAAAACCTTGCTAAAGAAAAACCCAGTGGGAAAAAAACTTTAGTCAAGGGAAAAAGAGTACAGCGATTGGTTGACTCCCCCTCATATTGTCATCTGAAAGTCATCACATGTTTTGTACATGTCGCATTCCAATGTTGTGAACATGTTTTCTGAAAATCGCTTTGGGAAGAGCCTTCGTGAAAAGATCAGCTGAGTTATTGCTAGATTGAACGTATTTCATTTCAATTTCATTGTCCTTTATAAGGTCTTGCGTATAGGAAAAAAATCTTGGAGGGATATGTTTGGTCCTGTCACTTCTGATATACCTTTCTTTCATTTGTGACACGCAAGCTGCATTGTCTTCATAAATCAATGTAGGACTTTTGCCTTTCTCAAGTCCACAAGAAGACAAGATGAGTTGTGTCATTGATCTCAGCCATACACACTCTCTACTGGCTTCATGTAGTGCAATAACTTCAGCATGATTTGAGGATGTTGTAACAAGTGTTTGCTTCTGAGAACGCCAAAATATTGCAGTGCCTCCATTCAAAAATACGTATCCTGTTTGAGATCTTGCTTTGTGGGGATCAGACAAATAACCTGCATCTACATAACCAATCAAACCTTCTTTTGTATTGTTTGAATAAAATAATCCCAAATCAACAGTTCCTCGAAGGTATCGAAAAATATGTTTGACTCCCGTCCAGTGTCGTTGTGTAGGAGCTGAACTAAATCTTGCTAAAAGATTTACTGCAAAAGAAATGTCAGGTCTTGTACAGTTAATAAGACACATTAAAGCTCCAATTGCACTAAGATATGGTACTTCTGGACCAACCAATTCCTCATTTTCTTCACAAGGATGATATGAATTTTATTCAACGTTTAAGCGATCTAACCACCATAGGTGTGCTTAAAGAATTCGCTTTGTCAATATTGAAATATTTTAAGACCTTCTCCGTATAATTTGATTGATGCACAATTATACCATTATGTATATGTTCAATTTGTAAACCAAGACAATATTTGGTTTTCCAATGTCTTTTATTTCGAATTCTTTCTTTAGAAAACACAATTACTTCTTCAATTTCCTTGTGTTTAGATCATCAACGTAGATTATTTCTAAAGATCTTTGAATACATTTCTTTGGGTTTTACTTTTAATGCTTCTGGCATTTATAAATAAATCCTTCGAGGATTTCATAAAATTGTATATGTCAAGTTAGTCTTATAAATAGATCATAACTATATTCATGACATATTGTATAATTATGTAGCATACTTCTGTCCTTTAGCAATGTAATCATAATACATGCTTATTGCATTGTAACTATGAGCTCATAGGATAAATCTCGAGACATGTTTCAAAAATTTTATATCCTTCAAGGAATCTCTGTATAAGTATGACTTTTAGAATAAAATAGACGCATATCAAATCTATCTTTATTGATAGATTAATATATTTGTTATAACTGTATCCACCATAGGAGAATATTTCCTTAAATATTTGTGTGCATTATATATGCACTAAATTAATCTCTATACATATATTTGTACAACTTCATGTGTACAGACTACTTTATGATATGTGTAAAAGTAGTAGATTTAGAGAGAAAATTTCATATTATTCGCACCATCATTGATATATCAATATATTGTATTTATACTACAAGTGAAGACCAAGTATAGTATGTTTGATATGTGTGGTCAAATCACTCTAATCATCTATACTATTTGCTTTACGTATAGATTTGGAAAATGTGGAGTTTTATGAAATTTTCATCCATAACTTTATGCGTACATCCTACACATCTAGTAGTCTCCTTTTCTCTAAGAGAACATGTCTGCAGACTATTATTCATAATCATCGTTTTTAAATATAGTGCTAATAGATAAATATCATCGACGTCGATTTTATTTCGATTCCATATAGTTTTTAGACATGATATAATTTTATTGAGATCTCCTTATTTTCATTCAGGCGCCTGAGGTTCTTCTAGAACCATCATGTCTATTATTATTATTATTATTATTATTATTATTATTTATAGAATACTTATCTTTGGAATCGACTGCCTATCATGCTTCACGCATGTCTTAGGCTCATTAATCAATAATAATTTTCATTTCTGAAAATATCAATATTTACTGAAGCATTAATAACCAAAATATGTGACTTGGTTACTTTCTTTAAATCGGTAAATGTATCTCCCAACAGATTTGCCAAAAATATGTAAATGAATTATCCCAGTAGTTTTTATTACGAGGATCAATATGAGATAATGATAATTCATTACAGCTTATAAATTTGTTTATTCTCTCCCCCTGATGTTGGAAATATTGCCCTTTTAAAATGGCAACTAGCACAATGTGTCGTAATGACATCAACTGTTAGTGATTCATTTTATTTTATAATAAAGGGGATTTCATACCCAACATAATTTCTCAACATTGTTTTGAGTACCCATCTTTATGTGGTTTGGTGGAGCAATTCAGAATATTTACTATTTAATAAAAAATAGATGTGATATATTTGATTCTTGACCAAATATCATTTCGTATGGGGAGAAAGTATGATAACTTGTTGGCTTAATGCGAATTGGTAATATCACAAATAAATATTAGAACCTTTTTATTCTATTTGGCGTACGAGATACACTTAAGTTTATTCAAGCTAGTAGTATATAAGAAAGCTCGGCGTGAAAGAAATCAATACAACAAACCATCTAAACACATATACACATCCATGGAGCCAGGAAAACAACAAGAACAACGTCGAGAAAAGATCGACCTAAATCTTTCCATGGAGTCTTTTAATAATCGAGAGGAAAGAATGTAGAAAAGACGACTAGATCAGCCGGATCTTAGAGAACTCATAATGGTACCACGACAGGAACGTACTTATGTTAGAAGCAATGATCGATTGGGGTTCTATCTGGACGATATTCATACCCATATGTTATATATTGATAGATTTATACGATGGCAGTCTTTTCTTATAAGGACTGTAACCCATAGCTGGGGATTCGCGGTCTCTCCTCCACCAACTATGCCGCCATATCGTTATTGGATAGAAAGGAATGCAGTGCCAATGCAACCTCCTCAACCACCACAGCCTCAGGAGCCAGTGGAGTCCCAACAACCAGAAGTTAATTCTGCTCCCTCTCGAGATGTTTTTGAAAAGGGTCAGTCATCTAAAACTGACAAATGATTTTCATTTGTGAGTTTTATTGCTTTATGTGTTGTGGTTATTAATACTATGTTGTGGTTATTAATGTTATCTTATTATTGAGTTTATATTATTATTTTACGGGGCTGAACGGGTCATCTGTAAAATTTGCTTCTTTCTCTTTCTCTTTCCCTTTAATATTTATATATATATATATATATATATATATATATATATATATATAAACCATATTTGTAGTTATGGTTAATAATTTTATTGAGAGCAAAATAACATGTAAAATCATTATATCAAGCTTTTAAATAATCTTCTGGTTATTCAATGATTACCCATATAAATTATTATTAGCATTTGACCGGGATGGTTAAACTGATCATGCTAAACTATAAAGTTATCATGGTACATGAACTTATGGTTTATGGCTACGTATAGTTTGTTGGTAAATGTTTCATAAAGTTTTCTCAAAATAATAAGATATATACATAGAAACATTTTACCTTTTGAGGAATCTTCTGGTCCTTCGATGAATGCCTTATGTGTACATTCAATATCATTGTGCATCATTGTTGTTCCTGGATGGTCTAATCTGTTATGTCATAAACTCAATGTTCCAATATCATAATATTTTCTTTTGATTACCATGTGTGATTCAATCATATTCATATATGTATAATATAAACAGAACCAAATGTTCGTAGATTTTCAAGTATATGTTTTACACTCATGATACACATAAAATTCTTATTCTCTATTACCATAGTTTGAGTTTTATACCAATTTTGGGGCATATCGTTAAAAACTCAACATATTTCTTTGCTTTATAATCTGTATGTATAGCATCGCTATCTGGAAAACAGATTTTTTTAAGAGAATCCTGATACAGCTTAGAGAAATGAGGCGATGTGCGACAAGTTCTTGGCCAATGGCCAATCATTCCATATCTAAAACAAAGATCTTCAGAATCCTGGGAAGAACTAGCTTTACATTCGTGGTACTGGAAAATTTTACATAGCGATTAAATCTATAGTATCATAAATTAGCTTTCTGTTAAGCAATTTTGTTTTATGTATCGATGTCCAAAAATCTATGTTTCTGGATACGATTATTTGTTTCATGAGCAATTTTTGCCTTTTGTCACATGGACATGCAATAAGCTTCTTAGAGATTTTTTCCCTTTTAAGGCTATATTTCTCTATGTGTTTCTTTATATCGACAATTCTTTTGTCGGTATCTCTAGCTGCCTTAGTGAGTGCTCTGATGAATTTCATTTTTCTGAAATCAAGATTAAAAAAAATCAGAGATATAAAGAAATTTTACGTAATATTAGCTTTCCAATCCCTAAAGAGGGTCTACCCAGCCATTGACGTCTAATGCAGCAAATAGTATCTTCTCAATATTTGCCATTGAGACTATCAAAAAGAATTTTTAAAACAACATAAAATCAACACTAATTTATTTCAATAAGAACTGCAATACAATAAAATAAGAGAATAAATGAAAACATAATCAGAAAATGATACATCTCATCCCATGGTAGTTGGAACAAATAATAGAAGAGTGCCAAAATCAATACACTGATAAAAATTAAAAACGGGCTTAGCATCTTCATCCGCCTTCAACTAAGTAAATTTTTTTTAAGGAAGGTAGGAGAATGTGGTTTGTGAAATAATGAGGTTTAGTATCGGATATTTATAGAAAAAATTCGACCATTAAACGGTCGAAAATATAACCGTTCAACGGTTATAAATCCGTTGTGGATTTTATAAAAATGATTTGGAGGATAATGTCTCTTTAATATAAAAATGATGATTAGAAATGTAATTTAAGAAAAATGTTATTGACATAAAGGATGTGTATAAATAAGTTTAATGACGGATTAAATATAAGATATGTAAAAGAAACAATAATCATAATTGTTAGTATTCATAAATTAAATAAATGTCAGATTGTTAGATTGCGTAAATAAATGTTAGTAAACAGAAAATAAATGTTAGATTGCATAAATAAATGTTAGTTGCGGAAAGTAAATGTTAGTAACAATAAATAAATGTTAGTTAACATAAATAAGTAGGAGGCTTAGCCTTCCATAAATGTTAGTAATAAGAATAAGAATAAGAATAAGTGTTAGTATATATAAATAAAAGTTAAGTAAACGTTAGTAGTCCTTGTATCCAATATGTAGTCATTTAGTTGTTAATTATGGTCTTTAACCATATATTTTGTTTTCAATTTATTTCATACCTTGAGTGAAGGTGATTCTTGATTTGGTTGAGATATTGAGCTCCTCGTGCTGATAACGTGTTATAATCTTAACAGAATTCAGATATCAATAAACCACCAAGAGTTGTAAAGAAACTTTTAATGCATATATCTTTCTATCTCCATTCGTAAGAACTATGAATCTATTTATACACAAAATTTACTATTCTACATTTAATGCATTTACTGTTTTATGTTGCTTCTTCTCTTGGTAAAGGAGAAAGAAAATTTTCATCCATAATTTGTCCTTTTATAACATATATATATATATATATATATATATATATATATATATATATATATATATATATATATACACACACACACACACACACCACCAATAATGTAATGTGTTGTATGTATGGCAGGTGTAAAGAGTACAAAATTGGGTCAAACTTTCTTGCTACATGTGGGAACATGTGGTGTATTGTTATGTGATATATGTGATATATATATAATATATAATATTCATAGTGATATATAGTTTATATATATAATATAACTCTATAATTTGTATAAGCAGAATAATTTAATACAAATATTTATATAATAAGAAAATTTTTTAATGCATAAGTATCATGCGAACAGGCGTATTACAAAAATTAGGGTAGTAATAAACTATTAAGTGGCCATTGGCCAAACTTAATTGTCTCCAAAAGCTACAAATTATTTAGCAAGAAAATTATGGTTTAGGGTCCTTGGAATTTAAGCTAGCTTTACTAATTTATTATGTACTCTGTAATATTAAATTACATACACTTCACTGCACGTCGGATATTAAACTAAAGCATAAAATTCGGTTACGAGTCAAAGCT
>JAANYP010002350.1:0-22017 GCA_020465985.1 Centrapalus pauciflorus | reverse complement strand
GTCATTTTTTTCACCGTTTAATTAAAATCGGAATGCTTATTTTGTTTGGAAAATAGAATATCAATATGGTTCATCATATTTTGATCAAAATATAAATTCAGAAGTGTTCGTTGTTTTTCGGTCAAAAAATACAGATCATAACGATTCGTCAGTTTTTTGTTTGAAAAAACTAAAATCGAGATTGGTTGTTATTTAATGAAAATTAAAATGGTTAAAAAAAATAAGCAATGTCAGATTTTCAATTTTTCCGAACAATAAACGACTCATTTTGATTTTAATTTTTTCATACAAAAAATGAAAAATTATATACTTTGTTTCTTTATTAAAACGAAAAAAACAATGAAACACTCGTACTTTTAATATTTACGATGAAGAAACAATAAAACACTCGTACTTTTAATATTTCCAAATGAAAAAAAACTTCAACATGTTATTATTTTGAATTTTTTGTATGGAGAAAAAATATAAATCATTTCGGTTTTAGATTTTCTAAACGAAAATAAACTAAAACTAATTTTTATTTTTATCTTTTCTAAATGGAAAAAATAATGGAGAAAATATTGGATTTTCTATTATTAATTGGATATAATAAATTTGTATATCATATAATAATGTTATATAAATAATTATGGTAATATATAAAAAAGTTAGTATTAATAATAACAATAATCATACAAATAAAAATTAATAGTTAAAATAAAAAAATAAAAAATAAAATGTTACATTTGAATAATTAAATGAGAAAAAAGAAATACAAAATATATATATATATATATATATATATATATATATATATATATATATATATATATATATATATATATATATATATATATATGAAAATAAATTATGATATAAAGAAAAAAGAGAAAAAAGGAAAAAGAAATAAGAAAGTTTCAAAATTACATAGATGGTCCCTAAAAAACAGAAGGACGAAAATGTCCCTGAGACTAACGGGACCAAAATGTTACAACTTTTCGATTTTAGGGACTTGTGGTGTAATAAAATTCTTTCAGGGACTAAAACCGTAATTACATATAAAGCACAGGGACCATTTATGTAATTTAGTCAATAAAATAAAATAAATGTTGGACTATAAATGGGTAAATAATAAAACCATAGGGACTAAAAGCGTCTCAATGAAAAAGAGTAAAAATGTCATTCTTACAAATTTAACGGTTGTGTCGTTAAGTTTAACGGATGATGAACTAAAAGTGCACAAAATTAGCAAAACATGGATAAATTTGACCTTATTAAGGTTAAGAGACTGAATCCGGATAAACCATCAAACCTAAAGACCAAAAATATCCTTCACTCTTCTTTTTAAATATAACTTTAGTTTAAACTATTTGTTGTTTTATAAATATTACTAGTTTATGAACTCATGTATTACGTGAATAAATTTTAGTAAATAATTGTTTATATAAAATGTATATAAACTTAAAAATAAACCAATATAAATATTATTTTTATGAACTCATGTTTTTAAATATAACTTTAGTTTAAACTATTTGTTGTTTTATAAATATTACTAGTTTATGAACTCATGTATTACGTGAATAAATTTTAGTAAATAATTGTTTATATAAAATGTATATAAACTTAAAAATAAACCAATATAAATATTATTTTTATGAACTCATGTTTTTAAATATAACTTTAGTTTAAACTATTTGTTGTTTTATAAATATTACTAGTTTATGAACTCATGTATTACGTGAATAAATTTTAGTAAATAATTGTTTATATAAAATGTATATAAACTTAAAAATAAACCAATACTAGTTTATAAAGTATAATTATTTTTCATGAAAATTATTTATCTATCTTTTCAAATATACATGAATAGTATTTATTTTTTAACATTACGTTATGTTTTTTATTTCTAAATTTATATATATTTAGTCGATACAATTGAAATTTTAGTTTTATGTAAAACATAATGTTTATATATTTTTATAATAATAAATAAAATGTAATGAAATATGATTTATTAATATTGTATTATAATTAATTATAAATATTTAATACTATTTATATAATCTTTATGATTTATGTTCTTTATTAGTATTTTTTTTCTTTTCAAATGTAATCTTATTCATTTTAATATTTTTATCAAATACTGGACAGAGTTAATTATTTACTAATATTTATAGATATTAGGAACAACGAATTATATTTATCTTTTATTATATTTTAATTTAAAATTAATAAAATGTATTTATCTTTGACATAATGTTCTTTTATTTTCTTTTGTTTTAAAAATAATAAATGTGATGATTTCATGTGACAACTTGTTTTCTTCATTATTATTTATACAGATGCTTATTGACTTGATATTTATATTTGATTATATGGATTGGTTTAAGAAATAGTTTTATCAAAATTGTTTTATATTCGTAATAATAACAATAAATATTAGGTAAAGACAAATGTTGGATATAATAATTAATTATTTATTATTATTTATATATTTTAAAAGTAATAATTTTTATTTTATTATAAAAATAAGAGTAAATTACAAAAATGGTTCCTGTGCTTTAGTCAAAATTATGGATTTGGTCCCTGGTCTTTAAAAATTACATAAATGGTCCCTAAAAACACTATTTACTTGCAAAAATAGTCCCTCTTTTTCTTAACTTTTTTAAATGACGGTTTTGCCCTTTTTTTAATAACAATTTTGGTCCCTCATTTATGTAATTTATTTTCAGTTTTAGTCCTTATCATAATTTTTTACTTTTTGCTTACATATTAAATGTTAATTTAAAAAGTTAATTTTTATTTTTATTTATAGATTTTTATTTATAAAATATTTATTTATTTTATTATTAATATTATCCTTATTTCTATATTTTACTTTATTTGATTTACAGTCTCTTTTATATATCCAATTTATTTATTAAAATTTTACTTATCTTGCGTTTTATTTGTATATATATATATATATATATATATATATATATATATATATATATATATATATATATATGCATTTTTATATTTTATACGTTTGTATCTAACTATTTATTATGTTAATTTTATTTAATCAATTATAATTTTTATAAAGAAATATAAACTTAGGGAGAGTCTAATATAACTATTTTTGTTATATATTGTGGCGCTCATGCTATCGTTTTATTCTAATTATTTTGAGGTTTTATTCATTTAGATTTAAATATTTTTTAATTGTAACACATTTTACTGCTTTATTCCTTTTATTCTGATTATTTTGTTACATTAATATATTTTTCTTTTTATTATGATTACTTTATTACATTAATATGTTTTGATTTAATTACAAAATATACAAATAAAAATGTTTCTAACAAAGTATACAATTCAAACGTATACATTTCGTTAATCAAAACATATAAATGTTTTTGTTAAGTTTATATGGTTTATATATTTTTCTTAAAAATTACAATTAATTTAAAATGTATTAACATTATAAAATATATAAGATAACAACGAATAACACGTCAAGTTTGTATTTTTTTTTAATTAATAATTAAATCGAAACGTCTTAACGTAACAAAACATTTAAATAAAAAAGAATAAAATGTTAGATTTTTATATTTTTATTAGAAATTATAATTAAATCGAAATGTAATAAGTAATGAATACTTAAACAAACGAATAAAACACTAAATTTAAATTGAAACGTATTAATATAACTCAATTTTGAAATAAAAAGAAATAAATACTAAATTTGAATCCAAACATATTAAAAAAATATATTTAAATTAAAATTAATAAAACCCTTAGTTTATATACTTTCTTAAAAAGTATAACTAAATCAAAGTATATTAACGTAATGAAATAATTAGATAAAAATATATCAAAGATAAAAATGTATAAGTATTTTAACAAATGAAACATAAGATAAATAATTGTTTAATATTTAAATTTAATATAGAAAAACGTAAAATAAATAAATTAAATATTCTAATGGGATTATCTTAAATAAATAAGAATAAATATATTATAAAATTAAAAATGTATAAATAATAATAATTAATTTTTTAAATTAATATTTAAAATTTAAACAAAACTAAAAATTTATGAAAAAGACTAAAACTGAAAATAAATTACATAGTTGATGGACCAAAATTGTTATTGAGAAAAGGGCAAAACTGTCATTTAAAAAAAATTAAGAGAAAGAGGGAACATTTTTGCAAGCAAATAGTGTTTTGAGGGACTATTTATGCAATTTTTAAAGACCAGGGACCAAATCCATAATTTTGTTCAAACCACAAGGACTATTTATGTAATTTACTCTAAAAATAATCATTGTATTATTACTTTTAATCTTTTTTTTCTACAATCTCTATTCTCACGTCGTGGTTCTTCAATTGCCAGTGACAATACTTTCTTGCAAGTCCCTGTTTTTCAACTGTTACCGCCAGGGGTGTTATTCGGACAGATTAAATGGGTATCAGGTTATTATTCAGTTTTGAAGGTGTGGGTTAGCTAGCCAAACCCGAACCATATAATGAGATAGGTTAATCGTTTTTGGGTTAAATGAGTTGAGTAGTTTGAGTAAAACGAGTTATATGGTTTGGGTATTAAAATTGGTATTTAGATATTTACATTATACATATAAACAAATCTAATATATATGTATAAAACTACATAAAGAGTAAATAAATTGATATCTGTCATCTTCTATAATTAATGCATTGGAAAATGACATCAAATAGCATTGAACTTTCGACTTTGTACACATTTATGTGGTGAATTTTTTTTGTGCACATTTGGTTGTCAAACTTTCAAAATTGTTCCAATTTGATAGTTGGCGTACCTGTTAACCGGTTGATTCCGGTTTCGATGCCTACGTTGACAATTTTTTAATGATGTGGCTACCTAGTTATATCTATGTGGCAACCCGTTTTTTTAAAATCACCCGGTTATAAACCAGGTTCTTACAAGTTGGATCGATCGTATGAAAAATGAACCGGGTTTATAACCGTGTGACTTTAAAAGACGGGTTGCCACATAGATAAAACCGGGTATAATATAAAAACGGGTAGTCACGTCATTAAAAAATTGTCCACATAGGCATCGAAACTGGAAGCAACCGGTTAACAGGTACGCCAACTACCAAATTGGAACAATTTTGAAACTTTGACTACCAAATGTGCACAAAAAAAGTTCACTACATAAATGTGTACAAAGTGGAATGTTCAGAGTTATTTGATGTCATTTTCCCTTAATGCATATGTTAATTAGTATTTCAACATTAATTAAAATTTTAATCAAATTCATTTTAAGATTTAATTATGGTTAAATACTTAGATCCCACGACATCATAACAAACAATATTTAAAAGATCTTTTTATTAATAATTATAATTATTATAATAATATTAAACTTAAAATTTATTGATCATCTTTTTCACTTAAATATTTATACCATAAGATATATTAAATGTTATTAGTATTAAAAACTTGAATACATATAAATTTAATATAAATTTTTCATTTTTCGTATATTATATAGTTTTAAGAAAAATAATTTATTAAAGTTATCCGTGTAATACACATGTTAATAAACTAGTATATAGTAAACTAGAATATCAAATACATACGTGTCACTTCTACGTTTCACTATAAAAGATAAATACACCTTTTTATTTTTAAAATAAAAGACATATACAACTCAATAAATTTGGATTATCATATCTATATATGTATTTAGACAATAATTTATTAAAACATAATAAATCTAAATCTTATAATATCTAAATTAACCTATATATCTAATATTAATTAAATGTTATTTTTTATGTTTATCTAATGATCAAAACATATAAAGATAAATGAGTAAATTATTAAATATTTAACAACTAAAAGATAATTTGTAAAAACATATTTCATATTATTTTTATTTCGTGTAATAAACATATAAAGGGTTAAAGTCATACAAATGTGTGTTACTTTACTGAAATTATCGATATGACTGGTTTATTTTTTCACTTAACTGGATGGTACTTGTACTCAAAGGTGACATGTCGATATGGTACGTATGACCGGTAATTATGCTGACATGACAGTCATGTTGATTCAAACGATGACATGACATATTTTTTATAGCATGACACTTACGTTAGTCATACGAATGTATGTTATTTTACTGAAATTATCGATATGACTAATTTACTTTCTATTTAATCGGATGATACTTGTACTCAAAGGTGACATGTCGATATAGTTCGTATGTTAGGTAATGCTGACATGACGTTTTTTGTTTATTCATACGATGACATGACATATTTTTATGACATGACACTTACATTATTATTATTGTTATTGTTGTTATTATTGTTATTATTTATTCTTTTCTTGAATGTTGAACTAGAAACTAAGAAACCCAAATAATTAACATAAAAACCTATAATACACTCATAAACATAAGATGCTTGAACGAAATCGAAATCGATTCCAAAACGTAACCACCGGATTTGGAATACAGGGGACGGTGTTGCGGTGGAGATGATCGGATGCTAAGGTCATGAGACGATGGAAGGTGACGACCGGAGGTAATGATGTTTTTGGTTTGAAGACTTTATTGTAGCATTTAAAGAAACCATCGGGATGGTGTTTCAATCTCTGGTTGATGAAAGAGATAAAATGGGTGGTTAAATCCACATCATTTTAAAAAAACAATCAAAATATTAAAAATAGAGTTTTACCGATGGAACCGGTAACTAGTCATCAAATGTATCATATCAACAATAAAATCCAAGTATAAGTATCATCCGAGAAAAAAATAAATGCATTAGTCATATCGATAATTTCAGTAAAATATCATACATTTGTACGACTTTATCCCAAAATTAAAATATTAAAAAAATAAAGTTTTACCTGTGGAACCAGTAACCAGTCACCAAATGTACCATATCAATAATAAAATCTAAGTACGAGTATCATCCGGGTAAATAAAAACTGCATTAGTCATATCAATAATTTCAGTAAAGTAGCAGACATTTGTACGACTTTATTCCATATACAAATAATATGTTATATATAAATCAAAATATCAAATTATATCATTTGAAATATATAAATTACAAATATAAAATGTAACTATTATTCATATTATTTATAAAACTAGAAAAATAATAGAAATGACTAACAATAATGTTGTTCTTATATATTTTAAATAATTATCATATTATGTTTTCTAATTTTTAGTTTATACATGTTTTATATTATTGAGTTATAGTTGGTTATGACTTACAATAATCTTGGTCTTATATATTTTAAATAATTAACATATTATGTTTTTTTTTCTTTTTACTTTATATGTGTTTTATATCAATAAGTTATATTAAAAATATCCACATAAAACGAGGGTCACTAAACTAGTTCTAATTATATATAGACAAATCTTCGAAATGACAAATAAATTACACGAGTTACTCGGGTTATTTGAGTACTAGAAAAACATGAATCTTACCCATAAACCAAACCAAATTATTTATTCGGATATCATTTAAATTGAATAACAAACTCAAAAACCAAGTAACCTCGCTCGTTTAACCCGATTAAAATTCGGTTGAATTATTTTGTACGCCTTGTTCACAGCACAACCAAAAATTCAAAATATGTCGTTTTGATAGCTTTAGTCAACACCAATACTTTGATGCTACAATTGGTCAACATTTTTTTTTCTTTTTTTTAAGTTATATACTTATAACTGATCAAATAGTTAATTATTTTTATATTATTTACATCATAACCTAATTTTGACTGTTAACTGTGGTCCTTCACTAACCAGTTCTTTTTTCTTTCTTTCTTTTTCTTTTATATATTTATATATTTATCTATTTATTTATTTATTTATTTATTATTATATTATTATTATTATTATTATTTTGTGATGCTGTGACGACACATTCATTCTATTCAAACATTGTTTCTTTCAAAGTCCAATTTTATATTTTATTATTTTTATGCATAGTTCAAAATGTTGATGAAACTGATGCAATAATAAAGTTGAAGATTTAAAACGAAACAATAATCAAAATACGATGATATTTTATGTCTATATATGTAACACCCTCATCTCCCGCATAAAATTCACGTCAACACAATATCAGAAGTGGCAATAAGTCAATAACGCACCAAAATCCTTATTATATGTGTCAGCGGGTAATATCGATTCTTGCTAATTAAAACTTTTGCACTAAAGGTTAATACAGTTTTCGCAGTTCGTACAAACAACAACCCTAACTATCAAATATACATATTGATTACAAGTCCCAAAAGAAGCTATCACAAGCAGTACAAATCTGACTAACACACCAAAAGCTGACACGAAGATCCCCAAGTCCCAATCCAGCGAACGCAGTTACCGATCCCCTCTGATTCCCTAAACATCGTAGACTAGAGTACGTAAGCTCGGAAGCTCGTGAGTACGCGAGGGTTAGACTCTGCAGCATAAACACATAACACATAGCACATACACGCATGACAATCTCTATCACTATCCCTGGCAATCAACACATGTATCTCAGGTATGAACAATAAGTATGAGATTCGCAGCCCTGCACAAGCAATCACTGTGGGAACCCCTTCCCGGCTAACGACCGCACGCAGCAGTGGTTAGCTAAAACCCTGTAGCTCGAGCACGAACCGGCTACAGGCCCTGCCGTGTATACACGCTCTAGATACTGGTTAGGGACAGTCAGCCCGCGCGATCACTCATCACGAATCACTGTTCGTATGAAACTCATCACGGACACCCTGGACCGGATCTCACCTCATGCACATATAACACATATGTAGGAGTAGAATCACACTTGAGGCTCGCGTCCCTGTCTCATACACAATGCACAATATACATACACAATACTAGCTACACAGCTACGACTCGCAAAACCATCCCGGGTTTAAAAAAGGACTCGAGTACTCACCTGATCAATCCACTAATCCTGCACTCTCTGATTGGCTCAACTCTCTGTCGACTTGTCCATGTAATAACACGTGAATCCCAACCGTTTATCTCAATCCAACAGACACATATAACAGACTCACAATTGAACCTATAACTGAATCAGACACCAGAAACAACCCCAAACGGACCCCAAAACTCGACCCAAAAACATCTACTGAACACGACCCAAAACCCATGATCGCGGCCCGCCCCCGCCCCCATTGCGGTCGCGCCCATACTCCTCGTGTCACAACCACGCTCCCTGGTGCCTGGTTCGTCCCTGTTCCTCGATTAAGTCTGTCCAGGGGTATAAACACCTCATAAATCCGATTTCCAGCCAACCCAACAACATATAATCAATATATAACAGTTCCTATAAGCTTAGAAACTATTTCACACAAACCCATAACAATTCATACGAATTTCTGGAATCAAATTCATAGGTTCCTTACCTGTGCAACCTCAAAACCCAAAATGAAGATGATGGAGATTAATCCAAGTTTCTTGGATCAAAGAAGCTTCTCTTGCTGTTGATGTCTCAGGCACACACACAATCACTTTTCAATTTCTAAATAAGGAAAGGAAGGAAAAAGGGAAGCATATATACACGCTTTCTATTTTTGGAATCCCCAGACCCAAACCCGAACCCGATGTCATATTTTACTATTAATACCCTTTCAACCTATTTAATTTCGTGATCCCAAATGTATAATTAATCCACTAATATTATAATCCGGTAACACGCAATCACGATCCCGACACGTATAAATCCACTAATCGGGATATAATTGGACCAATCCAATATTATTAAAATAAGGGGAAATTGCTCAAAAAACCTCTAAGTTGGATCATTTTTGCGATTAAAACCCCCAACCATTTTTCATTTCACAAAAAACATCCAACCGGTTAAAACTTTGTAATTTTGAGATTTTTTCAAAAAAAATTGACTTGCTTTCGGTTTAGCCGGTTGCAACTTGATGACGTGAAAAATATATAAATAGATTTTTTGCGTAAAAAACCCCCCAACTTGTTTATTTTTTTTCAATTAAAACCCTAAATCATTTTTCATTGGAAATCTCCAACCAACAAAAATAATTAAAATTGAGCCTTCACTGATTGCATTTTGATGACATGAATATTTATTAAAATTTTACTTATTAAACAAAGAATTCGGTTTCCAATGAAACCTCCACGCTCTAGGCTCTAGCGAACCTCACTGCTCTGGCTGATCAATAAAACATAAATAAACGAAATTAAACATAAAACTAAACCTAAAAAATGCATCTCGTGAACACAAAATGAAATCGATTCCATCGGCACAATTGAAGTTAAAATTCAAGATTAAGCGGCAAAAGTTAATCGAACATACATACATAAAATAAACAACATTGAACATAAAGAGGGGATATAGTAATCGGGGTTGCGTGAGGTAGAGGAGAATAGAAGAGGTAAATATGATTGTTGGTTAGAGGTGAGAAAAAAAATAGCAAAGGATTTTAATCGAAAAAAAATATAGATTCAGGTTCAAAAAGGTACCTCTCGAAATCAAGTGCACCCGAATGTACCAACCTTAAAAAACTTTTTTTTAATTTTTTTCTCATAATCATGTTTAAATTAATGTTATACACATGATATATGAATTTCACATACATTCACACATTCTGTGTCCTAAAAAATTATGTGAATGCTCAATGCATGTTTATGTAAATGGTCATCCATGTGAATGGTCATTTCACACCATGTGAATGGTGTGAATGACCATTCACATTATCTTTTTTTACCATTCACAAGATTTATGATGTTGCTCCTTTTGAAAAAAAGTCTTATAATGTTGTATTATACATGTCTAGTCAAAAAAAATATATGTGAATGATTATTCACATTAGGGTACGCTGGAATCTCATAGGTACGCTGATGAACCTGATTACACACACATATATATATATATATATATATATATATATATATATATATATATATATATATGGGTGGGTTCAATGGAAAACCTATATGCATCAGAAAACCCAGGAACCACTTTATAGCCATTGGATCAGGTGATGCATCACGCATAAATTTGGTGCATCACGCGGGAATTTGGTGCATCAAGCGGGGAATTTGATGCATCACGCGGAAATTGTGATGCATTTGTGGTGGTGCATGGAGGTTTTCCAAAGTTTTCCGATGTATGTTGGTTTTCCATTGAACCTCCCCTCTTTCTCTCTCTCTCTCTCTCTCTCTCTCTCTCTCTCTATATATATATATATATATATATATATATATATATATATATATATATATATATATATATATATATATATATATATATATATATATATATATATATATACAGGTAAGTACCATTAGTTTTACGGAGTACCGGAGGTACCTCGCTTATAATCATTTTTTATAATTATGTTTAAATTAATAATACAAGACTACTTGTAAAAAAACACACAAAAACACACTCGAACTATGTGAAACGTGCATGTTTACATGAACTGCACTATTGTGAACGTATCTTCACACTTCACACTAAGCACGTTCACATAAATTTTTTCATGTTCACATGACTTTTAAGATGCTAGAAAGTGTAAATGTATGTAATATTTACAAATACCCTTACATTATTTGTATTTAAATAAATATGTAAAAAAAACGATTTTTCGAAACATGTTCACATCTGAAACTCGTTTGTTCACAGTGACTCACAGTACTCTGCATTTATTAGGCACTCACATGAACTATATATATATATATATATATATATATATATATATATATATATATATATATATATATATATAGGTGGGTTTAATGGAAACATCTATGTATCAGAAAATTTTAAAAAACCAATCGTAGCCATTGGATTAGATGCATATGCGTTTTTAGATTAACACATCATGGTGCATTAAAAAAAACGAACACGAGTATTTTAGGTACATAATATATTTAACTTTGAAATTTTATTATTTTATATATAAATTTAAATATTTCATAATTAATACACAAATCTAAATTTAAAAACTATCTGCATTATTTTTTTAAAAAACATCCATATACACTCCATCAAATCTCCTTCACCATCTTCGAGTTTAACATTAAATCATAAATGATGATGCACTCGGCACTCCACAAAAACGACGATGAACTCCATCAAAATGATGATTATGTACTCCACAATGCGTTCAAATCTTCATCTTCATTTTCATTATTAACTCATGTAAACCAAAATTGCTTCTCCATTACTTTAAAACCACGATGCACTCATTCAAATATCAGTCTTATGCAAATCAAAAGCACTACTGCATCATCAATCACTATTATGCAAAACAAAATCTCAAATGTATCGTTAATATTATTGTTATACAAAAGGATGAATCAAATTCACCAAAAAATAAATTTCATATTAGATTGATGATACACTTATATATGTATCGTCAATATCACTTCTATGCAAAATATAGCCACTGTTGCATCGTCAATATAATATGTTTCACACTGCTGCATCATCAATATACACCCTTTTTGATTCAAACACTTTGAATAAATCAAAATCATTATATTGAAAACGAGACCTTCATGTAAAACACTTACATGATAGTTGTGATGGAGGTCGGATGGTGTGAGAGTCGGAAAACCTCTATGCAATAGAGCCCGGACGGAGTCGGAGGTCGGAAAAAGAAGCTGAATGGTTGCGTAGGCCGAAAAAGGAAGCCAAATGGTGGCGGAGCCGTCGGAAAGGATGACTGGAGATGGAGTTGCGATGGAATCCAAAGAAAGATGATGGATATAATGGATTAAGGTTTTCGAATTTTTTTTAAATATACGTTACTTCTTCAACATAAATATGGAATAACCATAATTGTAGGAATTACCTAAAATCATGTTATTTTATTTTTAATACTAAAAATTAAATATATCAATTAAAATTTTCAATATTTCCCTGAATGACCTCTATGATGCATTGAGGTATTCTTGTGGTGCATGTTGGTTTTCCAAGGTTTCCTGATGCATTTCCATTAACCCTCTCTCTCTCTCTCTCTCTCTCTCTCTCTCTCTCTCTCTCTCTCTCTCTATATATATATATATATATATATATATATATATATATATATATATATATATATATATATATATATATTCAGCTTCAAAAAAGTACTCCTCAGAATCAAGTAGGGGTGTTCATTTTCGGATTATCCGGTTTTCGGATATCTGAATTTCGGATAATCCGAAAATCGGATACATGATTTTTACTATCCGAATCTGTATCCGATTTTCGGATAATCCGAATTTCGGATATCCGATATTTCGGATTATCCAAAAATCGGATATCGGATTATCCGAAATTTAAACTTTTTAATCAAACTTAAAAGTATAAAATGAATTCAAATATACAAAATACAAATATATATACCTTTTAATATATAAAAAAATAATTGTGTCGTAAACTCAATTATATCATACTTTTTAAACTTAAAACAACAAAAAACATGTCAAAAAATAGTAAAATACATTTAAATGAGTTATAATTATGTTAGAGTGACATTATAAATTTAGAATTAAAGAATATAATTATTCTTAGTCAAATAACTTATGGAAAAAAAATTTAAAAAAAATTGGATTTCGGATAATCCGAATATCCGAAATTATACAAAATCCGTATCCGAATCCGAAATTTCGGATTATCCGATTTTCGGATATCCGAAATTCGGATAATCCGAAATTTCGTATGATTTTCACTTCGGGTTTTCGGATCCTCGGATTCGGATATTTTTGAACACTCCTAAAATCAAGTGCACCGAAGATACCAATCTTTAAAAAAAAATATTTTTTCTCATAATCATGTTTAAATTAATGTTATATGCATGATATATGAATTTATCATACATTCACACTTTCTGTGTCCTTAAAAATTGTGTGAAAGTTCAATGCATATTTATGTGAATGGTCATCCAAATGAATGATAATTCACACCATTTACATGATCTTTTTTTTATCATTCATAAAATTTATGATATTGCTCATTTTGAAAAAAAAAAGTCTTATATTGTTGTCTTATACATATCTGTTCAAAATATATATATATGAGATGATCATTCACATTAGGTTATGCTTGAATCTCATAGGTACGCTGATGAACCTGATTATATATATATAAATCAAGTACACCCGAATGTATCAACATTAAAATTTTGTAAAACTTTTTTTTTCAAAACCATGTTTAAATTAACGTTATACACATGATATATGAATTTCATATACATTCACACTTTCTGTATCCTTAAAAATGATATGAATGTTCATGTATATTTATGTGAATATTATTAATTCATACCGTTCACATGACCATTCATAAAATTTATGTTGATGTTTCTTCTGATAAAAAGTCTTATAATGTTGTCTTATACATGTCTATGCAAAAAAATATATGTAAATGTTGTCTTATATATATATATATATATATATATATATATATATATATATATATATATATATATATATATATATATATATATATATATATATATATATTGTGAATTTTTATGCACCGAGGAACCTTGGGAAACTTTTGTGTATCGGATAATCTACCAAAGGTGCACAAATGAAATTTAAGAAATACAAAGTATATTAAAATTAAATATATGAAAATTAAATCAATAATAACTACATTTCTATAAATTTCTCTCTCCCTCTCTTTCTATCAATGATTCTCTCTCTCTTTCCCACTCGATAGCTAGAGGGTGGCGGTGCACACCACCACCACATTATAAAAAATATAAAAAATACAGTTCACATAAACGGGTGCGATCACGAAAAACAAATCATGTTAATATTTGTTAAATTAATAATAACCATCTTTTTTACATTTACATTTATATATTTATACATACATATATATATATATATATATATATATATATATATATATATATATATATATATATATATATATAGGGTTAGGTTCTATGGGGCACCTGTGTGCATCGTGCAACTTAGGAACCCATATACACCGTTAGATATAGAAAATGAATGGCTAAGATTACAATGGCAAAATGGTAATAAAGATGAAAATTGTGAACGCATTATGATGCACGATTTACATATTAGATATGCATAAGGGTATTTTCGGAAAAAATAATATATCAAGTCAACTCAAAATTAAATTTATATTGATTGAATATTTAATTCAATAATCAAGTATTAAATGCTAATAAATTTATAAAATGCACTTCTAAAATTAAAAAATTCCAATTGAACAAAAATCCAACATGATGCTTCATCATATTCATTGACTGTGCATCTTCGTATTTATCTTTCCCGGGTTATGCATCATCGTGTTCATATGGAGCACCAGATTATGCATCATCGTGTTCATACTGTGCATCTTCGTATTCGTCTTCTTCACATCGTATACGTTCATAGGTTCATGAGTTCAACGTGATGCATCATTTTCATCTTCATCTCATCATCGTCTTCTCAAACTCGTCGGTCGATTGTGTGTGTGTGTGAGAGAGAGAGAGAGAGAGAGAGAGAGAGAGAGTGTGAGAGAGAGAGAGAGGGAATAATATATGGAGAATGGTTAATGAGATTGATTTAGTTTCCTATTTTAATCCAAATCTATTAATTAAAAGAATAATTAATTTTTTCAAATAAAGTATTCCAATATTACCCTTATTGCATCATTTGTAAACAAGCAATGCATTTTTGGTTTCCATTTGGTTCCCGATGCATATGGTGCCCCATAGAACCTATATATATATATATATATATATATATATATATATATATATATATATATATATATATATATATATATATATATATATATATATATATATATATATATATATATATATATATAGGAGGGTTCTTCTAAGAACCATAAAAAATGTGGGAATCTAAGAACTAATCTCATCCATTGATTTCATAGAATCAATGGCTTAGATGTATTGTGACATTTTTGAAATTAAGAAAGCTTTAAGGGTTTTTTTTGTTGGAAAAATGGGTGGGTAAGGGGTATAATGGGGATTAAAAAAAACCGTTCGTTCCTTTCAAACACACGCCCACGTTTGCATCTCCATCATTTCCCTCCTCGATTTTCCCATCCTTCTCTCTTCTCTCAAGAAAAAACCGCCGGATTTTTTCTCTTTCTCGCCGCAAAACATGCATTCGTCGTCGGCGACCGAAGAAGAAACGGTAAACGAGATGTACAATAAAGCAAAACGTAAGTAAATATGCGATTCTTTTACCGGATAATGGTTTTTTGTTGATGAAAGTTTTCGATTATCTGCATTTGACGAAAATGCATTCTACAGGGAAGGGGGTTTCTAAAGTTAAACGAAAAGAAGATGATAGAGTTGTGGTGAAAAGGTTTGCTTCATCTAAGCCAGTGCGAGTGTCGTCATCTGAGGATTTTGGTAAATGAAGTGTTTCTTTTAGTGTTTTTGCCTTCTATGATCACTCTATGGATGATACAATGCTCTAAAACAGATGATTTGTTGATTATGATCATTCTTTGGTGAATGACTGATTATGTTTATGTATTTCTCTTATTGGGGGGGGGGGGGTGAAATTTCTGAAATGTATATATATAAACCCTAAATTTTAGGGTTTGTGACATTTTTTGTTTATTTTTTGGGATAAAAAAGTTTTAAAGAACACGAAGAATGTCTTATTCTACGTAGAATGGTGAATTTTTCCTGGTTATTTTTATTGTATGTAATGTTTGATTCAGGTTAGAAAAGTATTCTACAAACCATTGCCCGTGGATTTGGGGGTTATTTTGTAATGCTTTGAATTAGTCTTTGAAGATTAGAATTGGTTCATTGAAAATGAATGATATTCTAAATAGAACTCAACATACTTCAAGAAATTCTATGGAGAATGGTGAGTTTAAACTTTTATCTATAAAAGTTCTACGAAATTTTTTATAGAATGATGAATTTTTAGCTTTTCTGGTATCAAAAACTTAAATGTTATTTCTCTTACTACTTGGAAGTATGATAGGTTGGATCCAGATTAAAAATGTATTCTATAATTCTTGGATAGAAATTAAAAAGATTGAATAATTTAAGAGCATTCTATGTATAAGGGGATGATTAAACTTGGGATTTATAAAAATTATACGATTTTTTTTGTAGAATGATACATTCTACAAAAGCATTCTATGTATAAGGGGGTCTGATTACCCATGAGATCTATAATAGTTCTACGATATTTTTTATAGAACGATAGATTCTACAAGAGCATTCTATGATCATTAAATGAAGAATGATTCATTGTCACATCCTTGCTTTAAACATGCTTGCTTAATCCCAGGAGTAAATAACAACAGTCATAAGCATAATAATAAGTCTAAAGCTTGCATAAATCTAAATAATTATTACAATAAGTCATGCACTACACGTGCTATAAGGTTACAGTACTAAATTGCTATTACATCACAATATAAATAAAGGCAACTACCCAAATCCCAAAGCAACTCAATACTATACCACAAGCTGAATAGTGAGCTAAGTCCTCTGGGTTAATCAGAAAATAGACCTAAGCAGATGGTCCAGCTTGCTCTTTACCTTTTCCTGTAAAAATTGTGAGTAGCAACTGTAAGCTAATTGCTTAGTGAGTTAACAGATATTCATGATGCATGTAAGATATGTGGCAAAAGTGCCTATAAAGGTTGTAATGCTTGCTTGCTTGTAATTGCTTAATACCCAGAATGAATGCTTGCACAATTGAGACATTGCACGCTGAAAGGAGACGCCACCACTAGGGGTTACCGCTGACAGATGATCAATCTGTGATGCGGGGCTAGCTACCCGCATAATGCTTGGGATAGTGGTGAGCATCAGAATTGCTTGCTTGTAAAGTAAAATGCTTATGAAATGCACAAAGAAACGTTCAAACAAGGCTTGCTGTATAATATGCAGAATAATAAACAGATAGCAATAAATTATGCACATTAATAGATCAGATGTAAGATCCGGCTAAGCTGGGCACCGTCTGTACCACAGTGTTCGCCTTCACTCACAAAAGTCAATTGAAGTCCAAAGAAGGCATATAGAAGCAAATTATGTCTCAATCACATATAATACATGAAACAAGAATAACTGTTACTCACTGTACTGTTAAACGCTTTATAATGCTCTGAATTTGTTGCTCGGCTTATCTATGCTTTAAATTGCTCTGAAATACTTGCACTTGCTTATCTAGACTTTAACTTTGAGTAGCACTATTTCTGAAGGTTGACTCTTTAATTAAGCTTTGACTTGTAACCAAATTTTATGCTTTAATTTAATATCCGGCGTGAAATGAAAATGTCTGTAATTTAATATTACAGAGAATGTAATAAATTAATAAAGCTAGCTTAAAAATTCAATGACTATAAATCATAATTTCTTGTTGAGTATTTTTGTAGCTTATGAAATACAATTAAGTTTGGCCAATGGCCACTTAATTGTATTCTACCCATTAATTTTGTTCCATGATACTTATGCATAAAAAAATTCTTATATATAAAATATTTGTATAATTAATTCTGCTTTATACAAATATATATATATATATATATATATATATATATATATATATATATATATATATATATATATCACATATATCACATACAATACACACACTGCTCCCACATGTAGCAGAAAAGTTTGACCCATATTTTGTACTCTTTTCACACACCTGCATACATACAACACATACATATATGGGTGTGTGTGTGTGTGTGTATATATATATATATATATATATATATATATATATATATATATATATATATATATATATGTTATAAAAGGACAAATTATGGATGAAAATTTTCTTTCTCCTTTACCAAGAGAAGAAGCAACATAAAACAGTAAATGCATTAAATGTAGAATAGTAAATTTTGTGTATAAATAGATTCATAGTTCTTACGAATGGAGATAGAAAGATATATGCATTAAAAGTTTCTTTACAACTCTTGGTGGTTTATTGATATCTGAATTCTGTTAAGATTATAACACGTTATCAGCACGAGGAGCTCAATATCTCAACAAAATCAAGAATCACCTTTCACTCAAGGTATGAAATAAATTGAAAACAAAATATATGGTTAAAGACCATAATTAACAACTAAATGACTACATATTGGATACAAGAACTACTAACGTTTACTAAACTTTTATTTATATATACTAACATTTATTCTTATTCTTACTACTAACATTAATGGAAGGCTATGGAAGGCTAAGCCTCCTACTTATTTATGTTAACTAACATTTATTTATTGTTACTAACATTTACTTTCCGCAACTAACATTTATTTATGCAATCTAACATTTATTTTCTGTTTACTAACATTTATTTACGCAATCTAACAATCTGACATTTATTTAATTTATGAATACTAACAATTATGATTATTGTTTCTTTTACATATCTTATATTTAATCCGTCATTAAACTTATTTATACACATCCTTTATGTCAATAACATTTTTCTTAAATTACATTTCTAATCATCATTTTTATATTAAAGAGACATTATCCTCCAAATCATTTTTATAAAATCCACAACGGATTTATAACCGTTGAACGGTTATATTTTCGACCGTTTAATGGTCGAATTTTTTCTATAAATATCCGATACTAAACCTCATTATTTCACAAACCACATTCTCCTACCTTCCTTAAAAAAAATTTACTTAGTTGAAGGCGGATGAAGATGCTAAGCCCGTTTTTAATTTTTATCAGTGTATTGATTTTGGCACTCTTCTATTATTTGTTCCAACTACCATGGGATGAGATGTATCATTTTCTGATTATGTTTTCATTTATTCTCTTATTTTATTGTATTGCAGTTCTTATTGAAATAAATTAGTGTTGATTTTATGTTGTTTTAAAAATTCTTTTTGATAGTCTCAATGGCAAATATTGAGAAGATACTATTTGCTGCATTAGACGTCAATGGCTGGGTAGACCCTCTTTAGGGATTGGAAAGCTAATATTACGTAAAATTTCTTTATATCTCTGATTTTTTTTAATCTTGATTTCAGAAAAATGAAATTCATCAGAGCACTCACTAAGGCAGCTAGAGATACCGACAAAAGAATTGTCGATATAAAGAAACACATAGAGAAATATAGCCTTAAAAGGGAAAAAATCTCTAAGAAGCTTATTGCATGTCCATGTGACAAAAGGCAGGCAAAAAAACCTTGCCTCATAGACAACACCATAGCATAATCGTCCATCCCGAAACATCGATTTATTGGGAAGCATACGATACATAAAACCACATACAATTGATGCCATCTTAACAGATAAGCTAAGGTTTTCTCGATACTTTCATAGATTTAATCGCTTGTAACAATTTTCCGGAAATATTGTGCAAATTTTAATTCGAAGTACCACGATGTCTAGCTAGTTATTTATCCCAGAGATTCTGTTAAATGATCTTTGTTTTTCGATATGGAATGATTGGCAGTTGGCCATAGAACTTGTTGCCATTCATCGCCTTATAACCTCAATTTTCTCTAAGATTAATGCATGTAATCAGGATTACTGTTAAATAGGAGAACTGTTTTCCAATTCCTCGAATAGCTATGGATGCTTATATCTATCCCAGATTTAATTTATGTTGTAAGCAAAGAAAAATATGTTGAGTTTTTAACGACTATAGCCACGCAATAATTGGAATAGTATTACAACTCAAAACTTATGGTAATAGCGAATAAGAATTTTATGAATGTATCAAAAATTCGAGAGTGTAAACCACCACTATATTGAACATCTTTTAATCCGAACATTTGGTCTCGTTTATATTATACATATATATGACTCTGATGAATCACATCATTCGGTATATCTCATCAAGAAAATATATGATATTGCGAACATGGTTGAGTTTATCTGCGATCGCATACCAGATTAGACACTACCATCTCAGGTGCAACAACCATGAGTGCACAATGCATGCATTGAATAGTACACCATATAGGCATTCTTACGACGACGGGACCAGAAGATTCTCAAAAGGGACACAAACTGTCTATCTCTGTATAGGCTATCTATTTTTTGACCTTTGTTATTACAGAGAACACTTTATGAAAACATTTTTTTTTTACCAACAAACTATTACGTAGCCATAAAACCATAAGTTCATTTACCATGATAACGTTCTCTAGTTATTGCTGATCAGTCTAACGCATCACACCGCAGCGTCATACATTGCTTCTCCTATAATTTATTTTTTACCGAGGTAACTCACTCGCCTTGACGTCCTATAACAGCAAGATTATTGTAACCACAGCCGTTGATATATTATGGCATATTTTGACATTTGGATTTGCCTGGACTGCAAGTTAAAATTATTAACCCTAATCTATCAAAATATGGTTTTTCTCATATCTATATAATCTATCTTCTATATCTATATATATAGAATATTAAACTGGGACATACGCACCGATAACCGATTGCCAATCAAGCAAGAAAATTTTACATGCATGTAATGAACCCGTTCAGCCCCGCGGTTTAACATAATATATAACTCAATAATAAGTTTTCCCTGGATAACATTAATAAACCACAACATGTTACGATTACCTACGTCCACTAAACACATAAAGCAATTAATCAACTCACAATAATGAAAAGTCAATTTTGTGTACTAGTTTTTAGATGATATTCAGACCCATGTTTCAAAAACATCTCGCTGCTTGAACAACAACGGGGGTGTCTCTATCTGATGACGCAGAATTAATTTCTGCGTTGTTGGGACTCCACGGGTGTTTCAGAGCAGCAGGCAGTGAGATGGGTTAGGTGTGGTTGTTGAGGCTCAAAGCTTATGTACTTAAAATTGCAAATTGACCTATTTCCTTTCTATCCAATCAACTGAGCAAACTATTGCTCTTTCTGAACGTCAGTATTGCGGGCCATAGTATGATGGAGGCAGAGACGATTGTCCGCGAATCCCCAGCTGTGGGTAACTACTAGTCTCCTTATAGAAAAGTACTGCCTATCCGTTAAATAATAAATCTATGAATCAATATATACATATTTTTATGTGTATGATATATAAGTCCAGATAGAA
>JAANYP010002349.1:0-167585 GCA_020465985.1 Centrapalus pauciflorus | reverse complement strand
AAATGATGATGCATAAATGGATGATGAACAATGACGGTGCATAGATGAATGATGAACAAGTTGAACACAATGCATAGATGAATGAAGAATATGAACAACACAATGCATACATGATGCATAAATAAATTTCTGTATTTTTTTTTTGTTAAATGCGTCTTTTTTGAACACGATGCATAGATAAACACGATTAACGATGAAATGCATCGATCTCCATCATCTTTTTTGAATTTGTGTAATTTTTGTTGAGTTTGGAAATGTATCAATTAAATTTATTTAACATTTATTATTTGATTATTTGTTGAGATATTAAATTTAATGAGGTATGCACATTCCCCAAAATGCTCTTCCTTGTTTGTTTTCATAATGCACAATATGCATAAATTTATCCAACTATTTACTGCCATTAATCTAATCCATACAATTTTTTGATCTAATGGATGATATAGGTTCTTTTGTAACTCGATGCATAAAAGTTCTCAATTGAATCTCACTATATATATTGAGGTTCAATTGAGAACTTTTATGCATCGGGGCACCTCGAGGCACTTTTGTGCATCGGATAATCCACCAAGGATGCACAAAGGGCATTTAGGGAAAACTAAAGACATGATAATTAATTTATTTCTAAAAATCATTAAATGATAATTAGGAGTTACATTTTGAATTAAAATTTCATATTAACTACATTCCTCATTTTCCTCCTCATCTCTCTCTCTCTCTCTCTCTCTCTCTCTCTCTCTCTCTCTCTCTCTCTTTCTCTCTAATTGTGTTCTTCATGATTTTCTTAGTGATGATGATTTGAAGACGAAGAATAACGATGAACAACGGTGATGATGAACATGAACAAGAGAGGTAACCGATGATAATTATGAAGAACATGATGCATAGATGGATGATGAACGATAAATAATGATAATGGATAGATGGATGATGAACAATGACAATGCATAGATGGATGATGAACGATGAACAACGAAAAATGATGATGCATAAATGGACGATGAACAATGACGATGCATAGATGAATGATGAACAAGTTGAATATGATGCATAGCTCAATGAAGAATATGAACGACAAACACGATGCATAAAAGAATGATGAACAAGTTGAACACGATGCATAAATGAATTTTTGTATTTTTTTTGTTAAATGCGTCTTTTTTTAACATGATGCATAGATAAACAAGATTAACGATGAAATGCATAACGATGAAATGCATCGATATCCATCATCTTTTTTTTGAATTTGTGTAATTTTTGTTAAATTTGGAAATGTATCAATTGAATTTATTTGACATTTATTATTTGATTATTTGTTGAATATTAAATTTAATGAGATATGCACATTCCCCAAAATGCCCTTCCTTGTTTGTTCCTATAATGCACAAGTTGCATAAAATTGTCCAACTATTTACCCTTTTGCCATTAATCTAATTCATACAATTTTTTGATCTAATGGTTGATATGGGTTCTTTTATACCTCGATGCATAAAAGTTCTCAATTGAACCTCCCTCTATATATATATATATAAATATATGATGTGTCTGCTTGTCAGGATTTTGACAAAGGAAAATGGGGAGAGAAGAGCAGGAAGTAGAACTAGACAGACCTTTTCTTATTATTAGCAGAAATCAAGAAGATGGAGGAGATAGTGGTCACGTATTTGAAGAAGTGAAGAAGCAATTATGGCTTTCAGGTCCTCTCATATGTGTCTCTCTCCTCCAATACTCTCTGCAACTTATATCAATTATGTTTGTTGGTCATCTTGGAGAGTTATCTCTTTCTGGTGCATCCATGGCTACCTCTTTTGCCACCGTCACTGCTTTCAGTTTATTTGTAAGAACTCTTACTTAATCTCTCTGTTAGTATATAATTATATATAATATTTGCTTAAAACAGCATAGTTTTGCTGTTGGATTGGAAATTTGTTATGTTTTCTTCATATTTAATATCATTTTTAAAGTCTGATTAAGTTAGTGCGGTGGATTTCGCTATTTCCATAATTCCATGGTCCTCTACGATGCCTTTAATTTAATATGAAAATAATAATCTGATGAATATGGTTTTTTTTTTTTTTTTTCTTTTTCTTTTTTTTCTACCAATAAGTTCACCAAGCGTTTTCGATCTGGACAAAGGATATTATTGATTAAAGCTGACAACAAGACAAAAATATAAATATATAATTGAGAAATGAGTAGATAACAAAATGAAAGTATTGAGAGATATTTTCAGGAATAGTCTTATAATTTTCAATTTATGTTTGTTATCTGCGTACTACGCAGATTTTTTAATATATATATAAAATATAATAAATTAAAAGATAAATGTATAAATATTATTTTGGGTTTATTATGAAAAAAACTAACATGTTTTCATGTTTTTTTGTATTTTCGTCCCTCCATGTTATTTTTTTTCCATAAAAGTCCTCAATTTAATATTTTCCTTTTGGTTTAGTGAAATTGGACATTAAAACCCGGTTTGTCAGTTTTTAAAAACCGGTTCACAAATTATAAACGGGTCTACTGTCCAAATTTCACTAAACCAAAAAAAAAAACTTGAGGTTTTATATGAAAAAATAACATGGAGGGAGGAAAACGTAAAAACATGTTGGTTTTTTTCATAATAAACCCTATTATTTTATAATAATGATATTATTATTTATTATGACCTATTAATTTTATGTATGTCTAAATATATATGAATACTAGTTATTTTCTTATATTTTTTTAAAATCTTATTATATTATAATTAATAAGTTAGTAGAGTATTAGATTTTGTTTGATTTGATTTCAATTAAAAAGTAAACTATATTAGATTTGGATAGATATAATTTAAATTTCTTTTTTATTTTTAAAATCTATAAATGTCACGTGTCGATTCATGGTGATGTCACGTGGATCCACAAGAACTGAGTATAGTTACTCTTTTATTAGTATTTATAGATTGGGTGACCTGATAACCGGTACAACATGTTATCATGCTTAGTCAAACTTTCTTTTTGTACACATTTATGTAGTGTACTTTTTCTTTTATGTGCATTTGGTAGTCAAAGTTTTAAAAATATTTCAATTATGTAGTTGGGTGACCTGATTTTAACGATCATCGGGTCATCCAATTACCGGACTGAAACACTTTTAAAATACACTACATAAATATGCACAAAAAAAATACATTACATAAATGTGTACAAACTCAAAAATACATTACTATTTGGTGTCATTTTCTCGTATTTTTAACTTTATGGTGATTGGCCGAAGAACCGAAGCTTTTAAGGACAACATGAATATGAACCGTGGACTATGGATAATGTCTTTAAGGCCAGAACTGTCGGTTTGACAATTCTATAAAAAGGTTTTGGTTTTATTTTTTTATTTCTAATATTTTTTTATAATAGACCTTATTTTTTTAGAGCTTATTTTTTAGTTTTATTAGTTTTTTATAAAAGAGCTTATTTTTTAGAAAGTGAAAGTTCTATGTTTTCTTTCAAACAAAACTTTTATTTTTTAGTAGAGCTTATTAAAAATAAAAGCTCTTGAAAGCTCCTAAAAGCTCTTAAAAGCTCTCTACCAAACATAGACTTAGTTTGTTGAACACGGTTTAGTTTGTGAAACACGGCAAAATTAATAAACCAATATTAGAAAACTGAAATTTAAAAAATGACTAGTTATCGGTAACTAAAGACAACCGTATATTTTGTGTAATATACATAATGCCAATGATGATTCTCCTTAGGTGGATGTGTGAGGTTTAGTCCTCACCCTCAAGGTGTCTAACAATGGTGCTAATAACTAACCACTAACATCTGATATTCAAAAAAATAAATTAATTAAAACTCATAGTTGATATATATGTACTTTTATTTTTAAGTAATAGCTACAAATAGAAATGTGTAAAGATGCAAAAATTGATTGGAAAAATCAAACAAATGTAAGAACTGACAATTGTATTAAATACTGTTGGTCATGGATTTTTTTTTTTTTTTTTTTTTTTTTACTTTTATTGCCGAAAAGTACAAAATCAAAGCGAATGAAACCGAAAAACTGAAACAATCATGATAAAAAATTGAACATTAGGATATTAGCTACAGTTTAGTATAATACTATTCCAATAATTTTTGTTATTTTTATGATCCTGTTCAAACATTTACACACCCTGATGATTAGTAAACACTTTTATAAAACCAAAAGTTATGCTATTGCTAATAAATTGTAATGTGTATCCTAATCATTATTTTATTCATTTTTTCAAATTTAGTTCCTTTTTTTTTTTTTTTTTTTTTTTTTTTTTTTTTTGCATTACCGTTTATGTATATTTAGTCTGGAGTTTATTAAATCCTAAAGTATTTTTCATTATATTTTTATTAGTTATAAATAATTAAATAATTAAAAAAATTATTCATATAAAAAGTAAATTTTAACCATAGATTGAATAAGAGTTTTATTAAGATTTTTATATTACAAAATTTTTTTATTTTAATAATTATTTAAAATAATAAAAATAATAAAAAATATGTAGTAAAATACTAAGATAACAACTAGAATTAGAATAACCTAATTCAAATGATAATAAAAATTTATGACATTACCCATTAGTAGTTTAATAGTTCAGATTTAATCTCATATCTAGACGACATAGATAATGCAACTTTATTTTTTTTTTCTCTCTAGTCAATCAATAACATAATATTCATATGTTGCTTGTGACATATTTTTATTATGGTTTTTGATTAACAAATTTCTCCAAATGCCTTTATTGTTTTTAATATGCAATAATAATATTTTAACAATTTATTATCTCTAATTTTTCACATATTTTTTTTAAAGTTCCAAAAATTCAAAATTTTTATAATAATTAGTAAATATAAAATCATATCCCCATAGATAAATATGAGTAGTAGCTTACTTTTATTTATAAACTTGAATGTTTGTTTGATATACTTTGATATTTTAATTTATACGTAACAAAATGTATATATATTTTATTGAAAAATAAAAAAGTGAATGTACTGTGTTTAACTAAAAATCTTTCATTTGTCAAACATTTAATATATTTGTGTAATATGTACTCCCTCCGTCCCAAAATAATTGTCCACATTTGACATTTGAAGTGTTTTTTTCTCAACTTTGACATCAAATGTTTTTCTTTGTGTTATATAATATGTGATGCAAACTATATGAAATGATTTGGTTTTAAAGAAATTTTCATTGGGTATAATTTTCATCAAATATTATATAACACAAACTAATATATTTGAGGTCAAAGTTGAAAAATAAAGACTTCAAAAGTCAAATGTAGACAATTATTTTGGGACGGAGGAAGTATTTATTTTTATACCTCAAATAAGTAATAACACAGCTATAAACAATTTTTTAAGATTATTCAAAATAATTAATTCGCAGTTGAAAATATATATTTGGAACACTTCAATAATTTTGTAGAAATTAAATAAATAAATTTAATCACTTAAAATATTCATAAAACTTAGTAACTTATCGTGCATTATTTGCTCAAAGTTTGTTAGCTAATCCTACTTTTTCTTTTTTACCTCAAAGTTTGTTAGCTTTTTTTTTTTTTTTGATTTTCATCGGCTATGATTATGCTACGTGAGCAAAGAATCGAAAAATCTGAATTTCAAGGGCTGACAATGTGTCACGTCAATAAAGAACCGATTTTTTTCTCATTTTGAACAGTTGAGATCAATTCATGCATGATCTGATCAACGGTTATAATTGTGTCACATGAACAAAATTTCTCTCTGCTCCGTCGACAATAAATGTATATAATTCGATTTTTTTTTGTTTTGTTTGGTTTGTAATAACAATTTGATGAGTTTAGTTTGGAAAAATGTCAAATTAAGGTTATATATATACTGATTTGTTCAAGATTTTTATGTTCAAATCAGTAAAGCGTAACAACACACATCCCATCCCAAGTCTCAATCCTTAAGCCACCCTGTGGTTTGAATGCTAAGAGATATTATTTACAAGACATGAGAACAAAACTATAATATGAACTAAAATGGCTTCTTCTTTGTTGAATAGATGGGTATGGCAAGTGCTTTAGATACACTATGTGGCCAGTCATATGGAGCAAAGCAACACCATATGCTAGGCATATATATGCAGAGAGCAATGTTGATCCTTATGGTGGTCAGTATTCCGCTCGCAATCGTCTGGCTCAACACCAGCTCGATCTTAAAAGCAGTTGGTCAAGATACCGAGATATCTAATGAGGCTGGGCTCTATGCTCGTTTCATGCTCCCAGCATATTCGCCTACGGCCTCCTCCAATGCCTTGTCAGATTCCTTCAGACACAAAACATAGTGTTCCCTATGATGGTGACCTCCGCAATCGTCACTTTGTTTCACTTACTTGTTTGTTGGCTTTTGGTTTTCAAATCTGGCCTTGGAAGCAAAGGTGCAGCGATGGCTAACTGGATCTCGTCATGGAACAACGTCATTTTATTAGCACTTTACGTGAAGTTTTCACCTTCTTGTGCCAAAACTTGGACTGGGTTCTCTAAAGAAGCTTTTCATGATATCCTTGCATTCATCAAGTTGGCAATACCTTCTGCTGTTATGGTATGGTAAGCTTTTCTTATGATGTTTTGTTAGTTTAATTTATGACCATTTAGAATGAATAATTAGAAATGATTCAATCATTCAAATGGGTTTATTTATGTTTGAACCGTGATTCAATCATTTAAATGGGTTCATTTATGGTTTATTATGCAGCTTGGAAATGTGGTCATTTGAGTTGATTGTTCTGCTCTCTGGGCTTCTACCACAACCTAAATTGGAGACCTCTGTTCTTTCAATTTGGTATATATCTTCACAAAAAATTTATTAACAATTTAATAATATTCTAAGTGACATGCGTTATATCACTTTGATCAAATCTTATATTGAAATGCATATGTTTTATCCAAGGGATCCAAGAAAGATAATCCAAATTTTGACACCAAATGTTATACGAAATTTTTAAGCAGATAAAGGATTAAAAATTTAAATTTCAACCAAAAGGGATAATAGTAACCAGTTAACAATAAAATTTCATGGTATCTTGTTGACCTAAAAATTGAAGTACATGTTTTTTTCTGGCAACAATAAATTAAGTTTCATGATCTTTTCCGGCTTAAAAGTCTCATGATACCTTTATTGTTAAAACTTGTATACTATGTTATATTTCTTAGACAATTATTCTTAGACTAATTGCTCATTATTTACTCAATTAGTTGATCATGTTAGTATAAACGGAACCTTTTACCTGATTTTCGATAAAGATATATTCTCTTGTAAAAAGTGAGAAGTTATGCCAACAAAACGAATAAATATGTCATATTAATTGACTTTTATCTGATAAATCCAAAATAATTTTGTAATGTTGGAATTTGAGTTATTTAAACTTTGTGTATTTGATTAAGGGATAATTGCGCAAAAAAACCCACAACTTGTCAGTTTTTCGTGATTAAAACCCCAAACCATTTTTCGTTGTATAGAAAACCCTAAACTAACTAAAATTAGTAAATCAAGGTTTTATCAATGGGTAACCGGTTGAAACCGGTTATTAATCCTACCTGGACCGGACGTGGAATACATTTTAATTCTTGAAACCGGTTGCTAAGTATTACACATCACTTAAACACCCGTTGATAATTTTTAATTGTAATTTTTAAACGGGATTACATCATCAACGAGATTTTAAATGATGTGTAATACTTGGAAAACGGTTTTAACAGTTAAAATTTATTTCACGTAGGTTATTTACCGGTCCACGTAGGATTAATTATCGGTTTCAACCGGTTATCAATTGATAAAACCTTGATTTACTAATTTTTAGTTAGTTCGGGGTTTTTTATGCAACGAAAAATGATTTGGGGTTTTAATCACAAAAAACCGACAAGTTTGAGGTTTTTTGCGCAGTTATTCCTTTGATTAAATTCCGTAGCTTTTTTTGATCCCAATATTGTTTTTAAAATGAAAAGGTTTATAAGTATCATTTATAAATAAAAAACACACTGTATTTTAATAGAGTCGATGGTTTAGGGATTATTATTTTACTTCAAATAATATATAGTTTTAGCCTCTTTATTTATTTATTTTGAAACAATTAACCTAATCATATAAAACAATTTATAGTCATTAGATTCCAAAATATACAAAATTACAGTGTTTTTTTTTTCAGAAAACGTACAGGAATTACTTATGATTTTGATAGGCTTATATGTGTAAGTTTCTTATTAAGACTATGTGATTAAAAATAATCAATCATTAATCATCCTTTTTTGTTTGTTTATAGCAACTCAAATTAAACTAAAATTGAAGCCAGTAACCCATTAAATTATTCAAACCAACACATATCGAAAATTATTTTCTTTGGTTTTATACAGTCTTAATACTGCAGCAGTGGTGTGGATGATCCCTTTTGGGCTAAGTGGTGCTGTAAGGTGTGTCTTTTTGTTCTTCCTTTCAAATTATTAATAATTTCATGCATATTATTTTGTTCACTAAAAACATACGAATTTTATGTCCATCGAAAGAAGATGCAATCTTGGATGCATGTTTGACATTCTTGTTATCTGTTATTAATGATAATTCATGTAGTACACGGGTTGCAAATGAATTAGGAGGTGGACATCCACAGACAGCACGATTGGCTGTCATCGTTGTGCTAGTCATGGCCATTGTTGTTGGAGTAGTGGTTGGGTCAATTCTAATATCAATTCGTAATATTTGGGGGTACACATATAGCAATGAGGTTGAAGTAGTGCAGTATGTGGCAACAATGATGCCGATTCTTGCTGCATCAAATTTCTTGGATGGTCTGCAATGTGTTCTTTCAGGTTTCTTTATGTTACTTATCGTTAATACTTTCTTTTGGTTTCTCAATAAAGTTGTGATGTTTAAACTATCATTTACATTACGCCACTAGGGGTGTGTCTAGGCGGAAAGCAGAGGATCTATTTACATCGGCAACTTGTTTTCGTATACACCCCTGTAGCACGTATCGTAGACTCGAAAACAATTACTCCCTTTTCCCCAAAATAATTATACAACTTTCCTTTTTAAATTGTGCCAAAATAAGTGTTCACCATCATAGTTAGCGGTTATAATTTATATGATTCTAGTTACATATAGTCTTAGTTATGTGGTTTAACAAAGTGACTTTTAAAAAAATTAATAAGAGTAACACTGACAAATAGTTGGTTATAATTTTGATTCTAGAGGACCTTTGTAAAAAGGTCGTTAAACCTTTGAATAATCATTTTATATATAAAAACATATGTAATTAACAAACATATATACATGTGTGTATGCATCATGTTTGTATTCACAAGTTCACCTAATATACTCTTACTATGATCTACAGGCTCTGTACGAGGATGCGGTTGGCAAAAGATTGGTGCATACATTAACCTTGGGTCATACTACATTGTGGGCATTCCTATAGCCATTTTACTAGCCTTTGTATTGCATATTGGAGGAAAGGTATACGATACTTTAAATCTCTAATTGGTGCCTTGGGTTACACCGGTTCAAAACTATATTAGACCGGAACCGAGCAAAAACTGAAAAGTTGGGAAAACTACAAACAAAAACCGGAAGGGGTGGTATGGTTAATAGTTCAAGTTTTGATACGATCCCTTTTTTATGAGTTTTAGTAAAAAAGAATACAAAACTGAATAAGACCAGCTTGAACTTAAGCGCATCGAACCATTTGGTACCGCTTTACAGTCTAGTTGCAAAGCCCAAGTCCAATAGTCAATTAGTCATACCTTTAATTCAGCAAAATGGGTATAATAGCAACCAACTTTCAAAATAGTCAATTGCACTAATCAAGGACAATCACTTTTCTATTTTATTATAACATAGGAAAAAGTTATTGTTTATCGTGATTCAAAGATAACTAGCAATTAAAACTTCCTAATCAAGGACAAATAAAACCGGTCGTTTAGAGCAGGGCGGTTGGAGGTTATTTGATATTTCATGCACAACACATTCCTAATATTATACTTATTTGGCTTTGAATGACAATAAAAGATGGTTTGCTAAAATAATTTTTAAATCCCAATTCATTTTGGTCTTTTGGATGCTGAAAACCATCTGTCATACGTAAAGATTTAATTAGTAATTAATCATTTAATGATGTGTTAAAACTTGTATTTTCTAATCAAATTTTGAATAGTGATTGATACTATGTTTTTTGAAACTAAGAAAACTTCAAGAATCTAATTTTTTTTGCCAACCAAACTCCAAATACATGGAACTATAATGTCGTTTTAGTGTCCTAAAAGTACTATATCTTGCAGGGATTATGGTTCGGGATTATTTGTGCATTGATAGTCCAAGTGGTTTCATTGTTGATCATTACAATTCACACAAACTGGGACATAGAAGTAATTAACATATTCTACCTATCTCAATATATACGTCAAGTTTGCACGAACAATTCTCTCTCAAGGATCTCTTCTATTGTGAATACAGGCTAAGAAGGCTCGTGAAAGGGTAACATTAGCTGTGGATCATGTATCGTAATGGTGAAGTATGCAAAAAGCGTAGGATTATTAGGTTGTTCATTGCTGGAATAAGTTCAAAATATAGATTGAAAGTACAATGAATTCATTGTAATAATTATCTTATTATGTAGTACTAGTTTATAACCCCACGTGCAGGGGCGTAGCTACACTAGGAAGTGGGGGGGGGGGGGGGCATGGCCCACCCTCACTTTCACCTTCCTTTCATATATATATATGTATATATATATGTATATGTATATATATATACATATATGTATATATATATACATATATGTATATATATATACATATCTATATATACAGATATATATATATATACAGATATATATACATACAGATATATATACATACATATACATATATATATATATATATATATATATATATATATATATATATATATACATATATACATATATATACATATATACATATATATATACATATATATATATATATATATATATATATATATACATATACATACATATACATATACATACATATATACATATACATACATATATATATATACAATTAGTCTTTAAAAAAAATAAGTTAATTCAATTATTAATTAAATGTTGAGTCTACGTAAAGTGTTAATTTGTTAATATGTTTATTCAAATAATACATGAACGTAATAGAGCTTTGTATACAATTAAGTTAATAAATTTATTATAACAACCTTTAGTTTATTATGTGTTATCTACTGATAGTTCGGCCCACCCAAGATAAAAATCCTGGCTACGCCACTGCCCACGTGGATATTTTTAATTATGGGGAATTTCATATATGTCCTTGTAAACTTGTCTTATTACGTATATATCCTTATAAACTTCCTTATTACATATATATCCTTCTAAATTTTTAAAACTTACTAATATATCCAAATATCTAATTTTTTATTATTAAATCCTTTAGAGAATATCAAGTATCATTTATTTATTTATTTATTTATTTGTAAATCCTCAAATTACCCTTTTCCCACAAAAGAAGGATTGCATATATATACTTATAAATCTTTCTTATATATTATGTGACACCCTTGCCACAACAACCACCAATTACAATACACCCAGGATTAATCATCAACATGCAATAACATAATGATCTGATAACCTAAATTTAAGTGCGGAAGCATTAAAACATAAATAAAGTGGTGCAACAAGTGTTAAACACCCTATGGTGCTATCAGGTACCAAGTCTAGGTCTACACACCCATACATTTATTACAATCATCCAGAATATATTACAACATTTGTCCCACAACATAATTACCGATTAAATAGCAGATATCTTCCAAATCTTCCAAATCGACCTAACTAGAAGGTCCAGCAGTAGATTTCCCTTTTCCTGTAAAAATACAACAACTAAAACGTAAGCGAATGCTTAGTGAATACAAAGATTGCGCATATTATAAATATTTATGAAGCCCAAGAGTAACCCCGACGACAAACGTCGTATACTCTCTTCGTACACCAAGTACGGACCAGAGCCGCAGCCCCTTCGAGCCCAAGGCTCGGCATTTACACATACCATCTGAGACAAACGAACGATCGGGGATGACATACTGCCTACCGGACCTGGAGGGATCAGCTCCAGCGTCATATAGCACAGTAACATCAGAGTTAACGATGCGACTCACCGGTCCATCACTAGATGCACAACAATCGAACGGACATGCAACAAGAAAGAATGTGCATCTAAATCTACGCAAGTTAGTAGAATTCCAACTAAACAAATGAAACAACAGGTCTCAGCAGGCAAAGCTTAACATAAATCAGATATAATCATGCGAAATCTACTGTACTCACAGTGGGTGCGTATTATCTTTAAACCGATATTATTTCTCTTCGGGCTTTCAACCGGATTCCACCAAGTACCCCACTGTGGGTTAAACAACACCACAAGGGACCTGTTATATCAAATACAACAAATTCCTCATATCATTATCCGTTTAATTCATAAAAATCAAGTCTCGTAAGTTTTGCAACGTTTTCCCCCATTTCGGGTCTATATCCAAATTTAACTCATAACTAAATTTGAAACCCATTTCAAGTTCACAACTTGTCCTTTGAATAATTCTTGCCATTTTATGTGTTGTTTATAAGTTCCATTCAAATTATACAAGTCTAGGGAGTAGTATTCTCAATTTTAGGCATTAAACTCGAATTTAATGGGTTAGATTCGAAATCAAGCATCAGATTCGAATTCCCCCCATCAGATTCGAACTCATCTTCGAATCTAATGTCAGATTCGAAGCCATACTCTTCGAGTCTATCATCAGATTCGAACCCCCTTAGAATCTGATGGTACACCTTCGAATCTAGCACCAAACTCGAGTCTGTTCTTACATTTCGACTCTGTTCTTGACATATTCGAGTCTGTTCATCATTTTAACTTAAATCCTTCATTTCTAAGGCAAAAATCACTAATATATCATGTATGATACCTAGATTCGATTCGACTATGCATATACTTTCATATACCAGCAATATTTCAATCAAAAACAAGCTTAAATATGCATAAAATGATAGATTCGAGATTCTTGTTCTTCAAAACCGAAACCATAACTTAAAAAGGATCGATTCTTACCTCAATTCGCACGAAATCTGAATTCCGTTTGTAGATTACTGTTGTACTCCTCGATACCTTTCCGATGACGTATAATTCTCGAAAATCCGACGGTCGGTTTGTGATTTATCTTAGAGAGATGTAGAGAGAAAATTTCTAGAGAGATAGAGTAGAGAGAGAGTGTAAACTAGAAAATGAAGCCTATTGCCCTTTATATACTACTTTCGTCATTTTGCACATTTCATCACCCGACTTAACCGGTTTCATAAAATACCGATTTAATCTTAAATTTATCATAAATAACTTTTAAATTCATAATAATCCACAAAATTGATTCTGAGTTCAATTTTCTTAAAAATAACAACAAACTTTGCTAAATATCCAAATACATAATAATCACCCAAATTCAACTTTAAATATAAATTTTCCACTTAATTAGTCAAAATACATCAAATTGAATCCGTGGATGTTACAACATGGGCTCCACCACGCTCAACTTCGTCCTCGAAGTTACTCGGACTCAAACAGTTTCGGATATCTTCTTAACATTTCTGACTTAGTTTCCCATGTATGATTTGCTCCTTTATGATGCTTCCAACGTACAAGCACCATTTCTATCTCCTTACTTCTCAATTTCTTCATCTTAGTGTCTAACACACACTCCGGCTCTTCAACATATCGGAGCCTTTCATCAACTTGCAGTTCAGTATGGTCGGCCCAATCCTCGTTACTAGAAGTAAATGACTTCCGAAGATTTCCAACGTGAAACACCGGATGTATGCCCGACATCTCTTCAGGCAATTCCAAACGGTATGACTGATTCCCCACTTTTTCGATTATCTTAAATGGTCCGACGAATCTCGGAGCCAATTTGCCCCTCTTAACAAAACAAGTAACACCCCTCATGGGTGATACTTTCAAGTAGACCCAGTCATTCACTTCAAAATTGATCGGCTTGTGCCTCCGATCATAGTAACTTTTCTGACGATCCTGGGCCGCCTTCATGTTCTGCCTAATCAACTGTATCTTCTCGTTTGTTTCCTGAAGCAAGGCCGGCCCAGCGATTGGTGTTTCACCCGTTTCTCTCCAACATGTAGGAGTCCTACATTTCCTTCCATACAAAGCCTCGAACGGAGCTTTCTTGATCGTAGCGTGGTAACTGTTGTTATACGAAAACTCTATGAGTGGCAGATGATCATCCCAATTGCCACCGAGATCTAACACACACGATCTCATCATGTCTTCAAGCGTTAAGATGGTCCGCTCACTCTGACCATCAGTTTGCGGGCGGTAAGCTGTACTCATTGCTATCCTTGTCCCTAAGCCTTCTTGCAAAGCCGACCAAAAATTTGAAGTAAACCGGCTGTCCCGGTCCGATACTATGGACTTAGGCACTCCATGCCTAGAAACAATCTCGTTCATGTAAATTTGAGCTAATTTCTCCAACGAATAACTTTCACGAATCGGTATGAAGTGAGCCGACTTTGTTAACCGATCCACGATTACCCAAACCGCATCATGCTGTCGCTTAGTCTTCGGCAGTTTCGTAACAAAATCCATAGTAATGTGCTCCCACTTCCATTCCGGAATGGGAAGCGGTTGCAGACTGCCATAAGGTTGTTGATGCTCAGCCTTTATCAACCGGCAAGTCCTACATCGTTCCACATACTGACCGATATCCTTCTTCAATCCCGGCCACCAAAAGTCTGCCTTTAAGTCGTTGTACATCTTTGTGCTCCCGGGATGTACAGAAAACTTAGATTGATGTGCCTCCTCAACGATCACATTTCTCATACCACCATATTTCGGCACCCAAATTCTTCCGTACACACCTTTCAAACCCGTTTCACTTGTTTCCATATTCTTCATTTGCACCCTTATATCCTCAGCACTAACATTCTCGTCTTTCAAGGCTTCCTCCTGAGCGGCCTTGACATCATCTATAATAGTAGACGTTAACATGGTAGATGTCATCATATAGCAGCAATCCTTAGCATACGCTTTCCGACTCAAGGCATCGGCTACTACATTAGCCTTTCCGGGGTGATAAAAAATTTCACAATCGTAATCTTTTATTAGTTCCATTGATCGTCTCTGCCTCATATTGAGTTCCTTCTGGCTAAAAATGTACTTTAAACTCTTATGGTCCGTGTATAATTGGCACTTAGTCCCGTAGAGATAATGCCTCCATAACTTTAATGCGAATGTTACTGCAGTCAACTCGAGATCATGAGTTGAGTAGTTCTTCTCATGCTGCTTCAACTGCCTTGAAGCATATGCAATTACTTTCCCCCGCTGCATCAATACAGCACCTAATCCCAACCTTGAAGCATCGGTATACACCACGAAGTCATCATTACCTTCCGGTAAAGCAAGTATCGGTGCTTCACTCAAAGTTTTCTTTAAAACGTCAAACGCCTCTTGCTGCACAGTCTCCCAAACAAAAGGTGCATTCTTCTTCGTTAAAGCAGTCAAAGGAACTGCAACCTTAGAAAAATCTTTGATAAATCTCCGATAGTATCCTGCCAACCCCAGGAAACTTCTAACCTCAGTAGCTGAACACGGCGGCTCCCAGTTCTTTATTGCTTCAACCTTAGCCGGATCTACCGAAATCCCGGCTCCAGATATAACATGTCCTAGAAACTGTATCTGTTGTAGCCAAAACTCGCACTTTGAGAACTTGGCGTACAACCTTTCTTTTCTTAACAACTCCAACAGTTCTCTCAGATGTTCAGCATGTTCTGCTTCAGACTTAGAATATACCAGTATATCATCAATAAACACTATCACCGACTTATCCAACATCGGTCTACAAACCCTATTCATCAAGTCCATAAAGACAGCCGGGGCATTGGTTAACCCAAAAGGCATAACCAAGAACTCGTAATGCCCATAACGTGTCCTAAATGCTGTCTTAGGCACATCCTCTTCTCGAACTTTCAGTTGATGGTACCCCGATCTCAGATCAATCTTAGAAAATACACAAGCGCCATGTAACTGATCAAACAAGTCGTCTATCCTCGGCAGAGGATACTTGTTCTTAATCGTCAATTTATTCAGCTCCCGGTAATCTATGCACATCCTCATCGTGCCATCTTTCTTCTTTACAAACAGTACCGGAGCTCCCCACGGCGATGAACTCGGCCGAATAAAGCCCTTGTCCAATAACTCCTGAAGTTGTGTCATCATTTCTTTCATCTCGGTTGGGGCAAGACGATAAGGAGAACGAGCTACCGGTGCAGCTCCGGGGATCAAGTCAATCCTAAACTCAACTTGTCTCTCAGGCGGCACGCCAGACAAGTCTTCCGGAAACACATCCGGGAATTGTGAAACAACCGGCACATCGGCCAAAGTTCTCTTCTCTGCCTTAGCATCAATCGCATATGCTAAGTATGCATCACATCCCTTTGCAACAAGCTTTCGAGCTTTTGCAATAGTCAGCAAACACAGATCCCCGCTTCTCCTATCCCCATATATACATATCTCACGCCCCTCCGGGGTAGTTATCTTTATCATTCGGCTCTTACACACTATGTGGGCTTCATTCTCGATCAACCAGTCCATCCCGACTATGACATCAAACTCACTGAATTCTATCGGTATCAAGTCCAAATTGAAGACTACATCTTCAATTACTAACGTGCAGTTACGGTAGACATGATCTACTTTTACTAGAGTGTTGCTAGCAGTTTCTATATCAAGAACATCAGATAATCTAGATAATGGCATGACAATTCTTTGTGCAAACATAGTAGAAACAAACGACCTATTGGCACCCGAATCAAATAAAACTCGTGCAGGCATAGAATTAACTATGAACGTACCCGTGACGACCTCCGGATTTTCCCTTGCCTCCTCTGCAGTTATCTGAAAAGCACGAGCTGGTGCCCTCTGTGACTGACCCCGGCGGTTAACTGAACCACCACTCGAACCTCCAGACGAGCGTGTTGATGATGGGACAGCAGCCGTTGGAGCATTCTTTCTACAATTCCTGCTGAAGTGACCCCACACCCCACACTTATAGCAAGCATCACCCTTCCTTGGGCAGTCATTCTGAAAATGTCCCAGCTCCCCACAGCAAAAACAAGCACGTCCGTTAGGGCATTTGCCAAAATGCTCCAGGTGACATTTGTTGCAATACTGCGGCTCAGTGTTGATGGAGTATGCACGCGCACGACCGCGATCAGATGAACCAGATTGTCGGCGATACGACTGTTGAGGTGAGTACTGTGAAGACCGGGAAGAACCAGAATATCCTCCCTCGCGTTGGCGCTTCGGCGGTGACGGCTGTGTTTGATTGGTGGAAGCAGCAGCAGACCCGATCGAGTAGCCCGACATAATCAAGATCTGTTCTACATTTCTGGCAGCCTCAAGTAAGCCAGCAAATGTAGGGTAGCGGACGTTGCTCATAACCCTCCTAATCTCAATGTCAAGACCAGCCTCGAACCTGGTCACTTTCCTCTCTTCAGTATCAACTTGATGAGGCGCGAACAGACTCAGCCTCGTGAATTCCACCGCATATTGGGACACCGTCTTAGTCCCCTGTACCAGCGCCATAAACTTTGCTTCCAACCTCCGGCGCTCATCAACCGGACAGTACTGCTGAGTGAATAGGTCCTTGAACTCAGCCCAAGTCATAACAGAAATCTTCTCCAATGTCAAAGCGTTCACCATGGCATTCCACCACATGATTGCATCATTCGTGAACATAGCAGTTGCATAACGAACCATGTCCTTCTCAGCACAGTCGCTGATTCGGAATGTTCGCTCAGTTGCTGTTATCCATTCCAGCGCGGCAACAGCATCTCCTAGTCCATTAAACTCCACAGCCCCATTTCCTTTAAAGTCCTTAAAACGACAACCTCGGGGTTTGTTAGATGACCCAGTGTTGTCATCTTGTTCCTCATTGTTACCCCCTTCCTTCTCCTTGTTCTTTCTCTTTTCCTCTCTTCTTTTAGCATCGGCCTCATCTCGAGCCCGAAACTGTTCTTGAATCATTCGATTCTGCTCAGCCATCATGGCTAGCATCATCTCTCTGGCTTCCTCAGGTGTCATTCCTCCAGACATGTTCTGAAAATATAAACATATAACTTGTTTAGTAACATGTCATAAATTTAAAGACACCATTCATTTGTCCCGTATGATAGTCAATTTCTTATAATTACTAGATCATAACCTATCTTAGTTCAGATCATTACTTAGCATCACTACATATCATCACCTAATGTTTGAGATCAAGACCTCACGGACACTTGAATCTCAAACTACTGCTCTGATACCATCTCGTGTGACACCCTTGCCACAACAACCACCAATTACAATACACCCAGGATTAATCATCAACATGCAATAACATAATGATCTGATAACCTAAATTTAAGTGCGGAAGCATTAAAACATAAATAAAGTGGTGCAACAAGTGTTAAACACCCTATGGTGCTATCAGGTACCAAGTCTAGGTCTACACACCCATACATTTATTACAATCATCCAGAATATATTACAACAATTGTCCCACAACATAATTACCGATTAAATAGCAGATATCTTCCAAATCTTCCAAATCGACCTAACTAGAAGGTCCAGCAGTAGATTTCCCCTTTCCTGTAAAAATACAACAACTAAAACGTAAGCGAATGCTTAGTGAATACAAAGATTGCGCATATTATAAATATTTATGAAGCCCAAGAGTAACCCCGACGACAAACGTCGTATACTCTCTTCGTACACCAAGTACGGACCAGAGCCGCAGCCCCTTCGAGCCCAAGGCTCGGCATTTACACATACCATCTGAGACAAACGAACGATCGGGGATGACATACTGCCTACCGGACCTGGAGGGATCAGCTCCAGCGTCATATAGCACAGTAACATCAGAGTTAACGATGCGACTCACCGGTCCATCACTAGATGCACAACAATCGAACGGACATGCAACAAGAAAGAATGTGCATCTAAATCTACGCAAGTTAGTAGAATTCCAACCAAACAAATGAAACAACAGGTCTCAGCAGGCAAAGCTTAACATAAATCAGATATAATCATGCGAAATCTACTGTACTCACAGTGGGTGCGTATTATCTTTAAACCGATATTATTTCTCTTCGGGCTTTCAACCGGATTCCACCAAGTACCCCACTGTGGGTTAAACAACACCACAAGGGACCTGTTATATCAATTACAACAAATTCCTCATATCATTATCCGTTTAATTCATAAAAATCAAGTCTCGTAAGTTTTGCAACGTTTTCCCCCATTTCGGGTCTACATTCAAATTTAACCCATAACTAAATTTGAAACCCATTTCAAGTTCACAACTTGTCCTTTGAATAATTCTTGCCATTTTATGTGTTGTTTATAAGTTCCATTCAAATTATACAAGTCTAGGGAGTAGTATTCTCAATTTTAGGCATTAAACTCGAATTTAATGGGTTAGATTCGAAATCAAGCATCAGATTCGAATTCCCCCCATCAGATTCGAACTCATCTTCGAATCTAATGTCAGATTCGAAGCCATACCCTTCGAGTCTATCATCAGATTCGAACCCCCCTTAGAATCTGATGGTACACCTTCGAATCTAGCACCAAACTCGAGTCTGTTCTTACATTTCGACTCTGTTCTTGACATATTCGAGTCTGTTCATCATTTTAACTTAAATCCTTCATTTCTAAGGCAAAAATCACTAATATATCATGTATGATACCTAGATTCGATTCGACTATGCATATACTTTCATATACCAGCAATATTTCAATCAAAAACAAGCTTAAATATGCATTAAATGATAGATTCGAGATTCTTGTTCTTCAAAACCGAAACCATAACTTAAAAAGGATCGATTCTTACCTCAATTCGCACGAAATCTGAATTCCGTTTGTAGATTACTGTTGTACTCCTCGATACCTTTCCGATGACGTATAATTCTCGAAAATCCGACGGTCGGTTTGTGATTTATCTTAGAGAGATGTAGAGAGAAAATTTCTAGAGAGATAGAGTAGAGAGAGAGTGTAAACTAGAAAATGAAGCCTATTGCCCTTTATATACTACTTTCGTCATTTTGCACATTTCATCACCCGACTTAACCGGTTTCATAAAATACCGATTTAATCTTAAATTTATCATAAATAACTTTTAAATTCATAATAATCCACAAAATTGATTCTGAGTTCAATTTTCTTAAAAATAACAACAAACTTTGCTAAATATCCAAATACATAATAATCACCCAAATTCAACTTTAAATATAAATTTTCCACTTAATTAGTCAAAATACATCAAATTGAATCCGTGGATGTTACATATTATGCATATATCCTTGAACTTCCTCTTTAATGCTCAAAAAATACACTAATCTACAAAAAAACTGCATTAAATTTGCATAAAAAACTACATTAAATTTACATAAAAAACTGCACTATTTTTGCATAAAAGCTGCACTAAAATTACATAAAACTACACTAAAATGCATAAAAACTGCACTAAAAGTATATTAAAAAACCGCATAAATTTCAATTAAAACACTGCAAAAAAAAATACTGCACAAATTAAACATTCTAATTAAAATACATATTCAAAAGCAATCATTCATTTAAAAAACGACAAATATATGGTCTTGGTTGATTTATTCTTCAAACTCAAGTGACCAAGAAATATTTTGTCACAGTTTAATTAGTATAAGCTAACTTTCTTAATTCAATAGACGAAGTTTCAATTTTTTGTTCAACGGTCGATACGGTTAGAATATATACCGGCAATATTAAGTTTCTTGAGACCGCATCTCGCATAGAAAGAAGGTTAAGCAAGTTTTTTTTTGGTGAAACCGCATCTCGCATAGAACGAGCTAGTAAAAAAATTTCCAGGATTTTTCGAAACCGATGTGTGAATCCATTGAATAAACATAAAATATCTTACTTTTCAAAGGAACCGAAGAAGAATAATAATAGAGAAGAAGATATGACAACATCTTACCGGTGGTTGGTTGAAGTCTGTAAAACCGAGTCATGTGGACTCACAATCGAAAACGACGATGACAATGAACGAAAATCACAATCTACAAACCGAGCGTGGACTCGTTGATTTTGTGCTTCATGGGGGAGTTATCGGTGAAGGATGTAGAAGAACCACGCGTGTCAAGCACCGAGTGATGAGTGTGAAGGAACGGAGGAGTTCATGTGAATGTAAGGAAGATGACTTTTCAATTAATATTAAGGGTAGTTTAGGAATCTTTAATAAATAAAATAAAAAATAGTTTTTATATATATTTTTTAAATACTTTAATAAATATAATTTAGATAGTTGGATATATTAGTGAGTTTTAAAGTTTTAGAAAGATATATATGTAATAAGGAAGTTTGTAAGGATATATACGTAATTAGAAAAGTTTACAAGGATATATATTAAATTCTCCATTTTAATTAAATTTTTTTTATATAAAATGTATATGAGTAAAAATAAAAACATACAAAAATAATAATTTTTTTTTATTTTTTATTATTTACAGATTAAAAAATAGAGGATATTTATCTTTATTAAAAATATTAAACTGTATTTATCTTTCATCTTTTATAAGTTCTAATAATCTTTTTGGTGAACGTAGATATTACACGTGACATTTGATGTTTTCCTTTATTATACATAATAATAATAATTTCCACAACTAATTCAAATTTTTTACATTTGGATCTAATTATGATTATTATGGATAATGATAGATATTTATTTTATTTTAGGTAAATATTAATTTTAAATGTTACAAAAACTAATTTATTATTGAAAAAAATAAAGTCAAAATTTAATGCAGTTAAGTTAAGGTGTTACATTTGGAAAAAGATGTGGAAAAATAAAATTTTCTTATATTGTAGAAGTGACATATGACATGAATTGTTTTGTTTTATTATAATATATAGGTTAATCAACCCATGTATTACATGAGTTGATTTAATAAATACATATTTTTTTTTATATTTTAATAAATTATTATTAAATTTATATATAATTAAAATAAAAAAATTGAAAGCTAGTTAAATTAAAGATAAAAAAATACTTGGTTGTTTGATATTAAATAAAAAATATGATTATATTTTATTATTAAAAACAGATAATATGTGTTTGCAAGCAATGTTTCTTTTAATTTTTATTAACTTCAAATATGAAATATCAATGTAAGAAACAAAAGACTTCAAATAGGAAAAAGTTATTGTTTATCGTGATTCTAAGATAACTAGCAATTAAAACTTCTAATCAAGGACAAATAAAACCGGTCGTTTAGAGCGGGGCGGTTGGAGGTTATTTGATATTTCATGCACAACACATTCCTAATATTATACTTATTTGGCTTTGAATGACAATAAAAGATGGTTTGCTAAAATAATTTTTAAATCCCAATTCATTTTGGTCTTTTGGATGCTGAAAACCATCTGTCATACGTAAAGATTTAATTAGTAATTAATCATTTAATGATGTGTTAAAACTTGTATTTTCTAATCAAATTTTGAATAGTGATTGATACTATGTTTTTTGAAACTAAGAAAACTTCAAGAATCTAATTTTTTTTGCCAACCAAACTCCAAATACATGAAACTATAATGTCGTTTTAGTGTCCTAAAAGTACTATATCTTGCAGGGATTATGGTTCGGGATTATTTGTGCATTGATAGTCCAAGTGGTTTCATTGTTGATCATTACAATTCACACAAACTGGGACATAGAAGTAATTAACATATTCTATCTATCTCAATATATACGTCAAGTTTGCACGAACAATTCTCTCTCAAGGATCTCTTCTATTGTGAATACAGGCTAAGAAGGCTCGTGAAAGGGTAACAATAGCTGTGGATCATGTATCGTAATGGTGAAGTATGCAAAAAGCCTAGGATTATTAGGTTGTTTATTGCTGGAATAAGTTCAAAATATAGATTGAAAGTACAATGAATTCATTGTAATAAATTATGTTATTATGTAGAATTATTATAAACGAGTCATAAATTAATTTCGAGAGTTGTTAATTACCAATGGAATTGAATAATTGTTAGGCATAAAAAAGCCACAATCAAACATGTTCTTTTATCATAGGGGGAGCTATAGATTTTTTATCAAAGTTGTTTGATACACTTAGGGAGATATTGTTAGGCTCTTTTATGCCTCAATTAAACCTTGTGATTATTTGCAATATTAGTTTAAGTCTGTTGAACACGGTTAGATAAGTTGTAACATGACCGAAGGTCAAATTGTTGACATCAGTTTAACATGTTTGACAGTTTATGTCCAAGTTGTTGGTTAAATGCTACGTTCTTTGTAAACATAACATGTTCTTTATGAACAGGTTAAACACTTTTTGGAATGTGTTTCCAAGTTCTCATGTAATGTTTTGAACGTTGTGATCAACTTGAAGAGTCAAGACAAAGTGAAAGAGCAGAACTTCTATACACATACCAAAGCTATTCTGTTACATGAAGACCAAGAAGGTATTTGAAAAGGGTGACACTCATTTTCTTAATTCAAAATGGCTTTATAAGGAGGTTAAAGTATATAAGTTGACTTACTCCTTTGGGATAAAGCTTGAACAACAGAAGACAAAAATACAAGACAAAGCTTTTGCAGTATGAAGACAAGAATGTCTTTTATGAGACTTGTCTTTTTGCAGAAAAGTATGTTTGTCTCTTTGTGAGACATTCCCATCGTTCTCTACATCCAATGAAGAAGCTTCACTAGGATTCAACATGAAGCTTATATAAAGAATGTTCCAAAGAGAGAGAAAGAGAGAAAATGTGCAAAAAGAACACACTTGTGGGTTCATGCATGCACGTTCAATAACTTCAACTTGAGAGACTAAAGCAAGGTGTGTTCAAGCTACTCTAAGTGAGCTAATCCTCAAAGTTGTTTAGTATTCCCAAACCTAACAAGTTATGTATTGTATCGAAACACTTAGTGTGTTAAATAGTGAGTGAGTCTTAGGTGGCGTTTGGATTGCATGAATTTAAAATGATGGATTTTAAAATGATTGGATTTTGAAATCTTTAAGGGGATAGATGGATTATGAAATGTGGAGAAGTAGAGAATATGAAATCCTAAATGGTCTAAATCCTTTCTCTTAATTTTTTATCCAAAACATGACAATAAAGTATTTCTAAATCCAAAACCAATGAGTTGTTTAAATCCTTCAAACCAAACGACACCTTGAGTCAATCATTGTAAACTAATCTGAGTGTGTCTTAGATTAGTTAAATTTGTTGTTCATTAGTCATCTCAGTTTGGATCTTTGCGCGATCCAAACTTGTTTGTAAAGTTAACATATTTGTTAATATAAACATACAAACATTGAGAAAAATATGTGTGATTTTGATTAAGCTATATTCACCCCCTCCCTCTACATCTATTATTGTGATACTTAATTGGTATATCATTTTCGGACCTACAGCTGGTATCAGATCATCTATAGTGTATGTTAACTCTAGATGTTTCATATATCTTCCATTTACCCACCATGGACAACTCCGCTTCAAACTCGTCCTCTTACTATGACAATGGCTCTATGGACAAGCCGCCCAAGTTCAATTCCCAATACTTTTCCGGTTAGAAGTGTCGAATGATTCTTTACCTAGAGAATCTTGAAGTTCAACTTCCTGAGATATTGATGAAAGGTCCTTATGTTCCTATGTTTGTCACTACTATCACTCCAGTTACTGAAGGTGTTGTTCTTGAAGTCAAGACTGTTGAGAAAGCACAAGCTGATTGATGAAGAGAAGAGATTAGTTGCTCTTGAGGTTAAAACAAGGAACAATATGGTGATCTCTCTACCTGATGACGTGTTCAAGCACGTGGAGAAGCTAAGGACTACAAAAGAAATGTAGGATACCTTACCCACAATCACACTGGGTTTCAGAATCAACAATCTTGTTAGACAGTATGAACTTTTCTTTGCCATGACCAAGGAGAGCCTCACAGAAGCCTACACCAGGTTTATAGGATTGATAGATGATCTGATAGTTGTTGGGATCACAAAAGATAGCCTAACACAGGTGAACAAAATGTTGATATCCTTCCTGAAGAATGGAACTACTTTGCATCATTCCTAAGGATCTGGCACCATCAAAAGCATGAATCTTGTAAATTTGTGGATCCTTGCTTAATGATGAAGGCAGCAAGAAAAGAAATGCCTTGAATATATCGAGAAAAAGAAAAGCTTTTGTAGCTGATGTGAGAGAACCCTCAAGTCAGTCTAGTGATGTGTTCACCAAGACTGATTCCAAAGTTGTGGAAGACTTGGAGGCTGTTGAGGATAAAGATGAAGATCTTTTGATGAAGTTGATGATGACCAAATGATTACTATGCTGGTCAGAAAAGTTCAACAAGAAAAAGATGTTTGGTAAGAAGAACCTGCAAAGAAATTCAAGTGCAGCTCATAAAAAGGCATTTGAAAATTTTAAATGTGGCAAGGTTAGACACATAGCTTCTTACAGTATGTCTAAACTTGTTGCTACTTCATCTAAACAACACAAGACTGCCAAAGATGACGACTACAATGTTAAGTACCTTATAGCCATGGCCAAGTTGAAGAAACTGGAGGACTCTTTGAACTTTAAGAAGATGAAGGGCTTGATGATTAAAGCCTGTGACTGGGAAGAGTCTGATACATCATTAGATGAAAAGGAAACCACACGCTTTGTTGCCAACAATGAAGCTCCTTCACCTAGCAGTTTCAAACAAGACATTGCAGAAGCTGAGGCCTTAAGATCTTTGGACAACACGAATCCTACAATGATGTATAAGGTACAAAATTTTACAGATTATAGTATTGATGAAAAAGAGAAAATGTTTGATTATCTGCTAACTGATCTCAAATCTTCTGTTGAGAAACAAGATACTCCCAAGTCTAAAATTTTTAAGCTTAAAGAGGAACTTGATCTTAAAATTAATAAACTGAACAATTTTCATAAGTTGAAAATTGAACTTCATGAAGCAAAACACATTAAAACAGTTTTATTAGAAAAGAAAAGAGAATTAGACTTAAAGTACTCTAAACTTTAAAGGCTTGTGGACTCTTGGTGTAAGTCAGACAAGAGAGTCAATAAATGCATTAATGAGTAAATACCTACTTAAGTTAATGTTATCCTTGGAGGTGATCTTTATATAGAAGCTTCTATTATTGAGATCAATGATTGGAATCTTATCTTTCCACCTTAGGTGAGCTTCCTAACATGTTAATTCAAAATGTAAATGGAAAGACAGTTTCAACAAACAAGTATGTCAGGCCTTAAAAATACCAACAATTCGTTTGTAGAGGCTGTGAAGCCTAATGATGGGATGTGTACTCTATCTTGCTTCACTGCAAGGTGCTTTGTATTCCACATGAGCATTTTAGTGGAAAAGGTGTCAAGCCCGGTGTCAAAGATGTTAAACCTGTTAGTAAAGAAGGCTCTAATTCAAAGACAAGTGGAAAAACACCTATTCCACCCTTTAGTGTTGAGTTTTTTTAAAAATAAGTTTTCAAAAACAAATCAACATGCTTCCAACAAGCGTAAATCCCAAGTTTGTGGTAAGGCTACTAAGGGTTCAAATCAGTTTTCAAACCATAGAGAGAAATTAGTTATTAATGAAAATTAGTCTTTTATTAAAACAAAAATTAATGACTTAGTCACCAAAGCTGTGCATGAGTCATCAAGGTCAGTTAAAGGCAAATGCAAAGGCAAAGCTGTTTCCAAAATTGAGTAGTTTGGAAATATGTTTTACAAAGACAAGAATACACAAAAAGTTATAAAACTTCTTAGTTTTGATCTTTGTCCACCTAAGAAAAGAAAAGAGGTTGTCATTAAAACTAGGATTTCAAGAAATGAGTTTTCTTCTAATCAAACCTACTCAATCTCCAATCAAGAAATTTAATGTAACATCTCGAAATTTGCTAAACCAATGTAAATAATATACGAAGATACTTAGCTCGAAATCTTTGGGGATTTATGAAATAACTATATTTAATAATAATTAGCTGAAAAGTATTTCAAAGTCATGGAAATTTATTTAGGAATGAATTAAAGATGTTATGTGAAACAAGTCATGGAGTGAAGAGAAATTTTAGGTTTTGGGGACCAAAAGCTAAGAAATAAAACTTATGTGCTAGAGTTATTTAGTAAAGGTTTTGTGGTTAACATGCTAAAAAATAAAGTTAAAAATCAGATTTTAGGGGGGCCAAGCCAGAATTTTGGCTCATTTGCAACTCAAACACAAACAACTCTCCCATTTCCCTCTCTAGAAATCTCAAGAACCTTCTTACCTTCTCTCTAGGTTTTCTCTCAATCCTCAAGGAGTTAGAAGGTATTCTATATATTGTTGAAAAGCTGGAATCTTAGGAAGAAGATAATGTAATTGCATGTCTGATTTGCTCAACCAAAGTTAGGTAAAAATTTGAATTTCCATTTGGTTCTGCTCATGCAAAACACCAAAAACCTTAGTATCTTCTCTCTAACTTTTCTCATTATCTACAAAGACTTAGAAAGTGAAATTGGTACCATTGGAAAGACGATTCAAATAGGAACAAGCTACTATCATTGCATGTTTGTTTTCATCAATAACAATCCAGGTAAAAGGGGGCGTAACTTTGGGTTTTCCTCGAATCCAATTTTGGACAACAACATTTAAGAGTATATTCTGAATTCTCGGTTGATATTTCAGTATGTAGAAGCCAAAATCGACCAAGAAAGCTTGATACTTTCAGGGCATCCTTGTTAACAAAATCACTGTGAGTAATAGATATTAATTGCTACATTTGTGTTCATTGCATACATACATGGTTAAATTGAATGGCATATTCTAGTTGCTTCTGATATTGTTTGGCACTCTACGTGATTTGTTGTTATTTGATGCACCCTCGTACTTGACATGTTTAGTTACATGGTAGCTTGCTTTTATTGAAAGTGCATCATTTGTACATGATTAATTTCAAGATATCTCTAAACTCCGGTGTGAGCGTGGCTGAGGACTAACAAATGCAAGTCGCTCTTGTAGGGGACTGTACATCCCTTGGGTAACATACAATTCCAGCCTGATTGAACATCCCTGTTCGTTAATATTGAACTGCCATTTTACACTTTGGAATCCTTGAATACGAAACAAAGGAGCATTCGTTGCTCATAATACTATTGATTGATGCATGAAACTTATGTGGAATTAGATATCTATCTACTCACTAAGCAAAGCCGCTTACCCGTTGTTGAATTGCATTTTTACAGGAAAGGCTTAAGCTCCTGTTGAGCCTTCATCTTTGACAGGATTAAAATCACTACCTAAGATTAATTGGTTTGAATCAATCAGAGTATAAAACCAATAACCTTGTATTGAATCAAAGTCCAATTAAGAAGTTTGTGGAATAACACTTAACTATTTTAAGAAAAGCTTTCAAAACAAATAACACATAAATATAATCAACAATCAAAACCTTTTGTATTACCAAACTCAATGATTACAATCACCTCTAATGTGTTTGATTAGACGAAGAACACATATTGTTCTTAGGGTTTCACAACATTAGAGGCTTATGAAAACTTTATTCAAAAGGCAATTACAACTGAATCAAAAACATGTACGTGCAGACTTGAAATAGAAAAACCTATTCTATGTATATATATAATGCCTTCTGATTTGTTTCCTTGAGAAACTCTGATTTCTCTGGTAGTAGATATGCTTGAATCTTCGAATATATATCTTTTCTTGAATTTCAGCACTTTCTGTTTCTTGAGCTGTTGAGCAGTTTGAAGACTATTTGTTGAGCAGCTTGAACTTGAACACTGGCAGCTTGAACTTTTGAACTAGCAGTTCGAACTTTCTCAACTAACAGCTTGAACTTTGTAATTACACAGTCATCTACTAACAGTTTGAGAAATCTAACTAACAGCTTGACATACTTAGAATATTTCCCAACAATCTCCCCCTAACTTAAATTCTTTACACAAGACTTTAAGTTTCTATACAAATAAGGAAATAAAACAAAGTAAAACTGTTATCTACAAACTAAGGCATCCAAAAACTTATAGTTGTGAAAGTTTCTGCTTAATTGCCTTTAAAAATTCTCTTTTCATCTCTTCTTTATCACAGTATATCTTCACTGAGCTTATTTGTAGTAACCATGCTCTTGGAAGATTAAAGAATTCAAAATTGAAGAACATGCTGGATCTATTTGCAAATTTGAGTCTATATGTCTTTGACTTCACATACAGATCAACATGTGCAATCTTCATATCCTTGGCATCTTCTATTTCTCTTCTGATAGATTCTGGATCAAAAATACTTTTCAGATCCTTTACACTCTGCTTGACCCAAAGTAGTGGAGACCTAGACTGACTAACAGTTCCAATACGATGCATTTGAGTCAGCTCTTCTCTGGTCATCTTCTGTACAAGGTGAACTATGCTTTTGTATTATTCCTCAGGACCAGCTTCTCTTTTGACTACAAAATGATATTTTAAATCAATGGGATCCATTGATTTAGCATACCAGTATTTAATAGGAGGCTTGGAGAAGTCATGCTGATCGAGGGTCTTTTCAATTTTCATCACCTTTTGAAGCTGATGCTCAAACAACACTCTTTTCACCTGATCAAGCTTTGCTTGTTGAATAGCTTCCGATTGAGGATCATTAGCAACAGCTTGAACAGGAGGAGAAGGATCACTAACACCAGCTTGAGGATCACTTACACCAGCTTGAACTGGTTCTTGTTGACTTTGGACTTGTTGGGAGACTTTGGCTGCTTTTCGTTTTTCCATCTCTTTATCATGTATGTCTTGCAGCTTTTCTGTTTCCCATGACTGAGCCATTTTCCTTGGAATTCCAACTGATGAAGAGAAATAGATCAAAAGTTTTCTGTGCTCTGCCTTTGAATGCCCTGTTGGCATTTTCCTTTTCTTTTGATTCTCCTTGACCACAAACCCTCTTAGGTAATCACCTAAGGTTTCATCATCTTTCATTGGAGCATGGGTTTGCTGGTCTAAAAGATCATCCTGTTCCTCTGCTAATTTTCTTGCAAGTTCAGCATCATGAGCAATCTGCTCTTCTTTAGAAGAAAATTTAATCTTTGGAGATTCAATAAGTATGCCATTGCCCTTATCTTTAGATGCAGTTGCTGTAGCTTGGACTGTACTGATTGGAGCCTGATTTCCTTCTCTGATAACAACTCCAGTTGTTCTGATTGGAGCAACTTGAGTTTCTCGGCTAACAGCTTGAGTAGCTGTTGGGACTGTTAGCCTAAAGTCTAGGACTGTTGGAGCAGGAGTTGAAGCTGTTTGGACTGAAATAGGGATCTCCTGATTCTCCCTCTTTTTGGATGCATTGGTTTGGCCAGGAGAACCTACAACCTTTGCCATTAAGGTTCAAATCATCTTCTCAAGTTGAATGATCTTATTTCCACAGAGGGTGAACCCTTGATGAAAATAATCCATTCTCTGATGTTGAGCTGCCACTGTCTGTTGGAGTGCTATGATTTGTGCCCCCTATGTAGCAATAAGGGACTTGTATTATTCCAATACTGCCACAACAGGTTTCAGCTGAGGATCCGTCAATATCATAAGTTGCAGACTAGCCTCAAGATCATCAAATGAGAGTGGTACTTGTGATCTATCACTGGCATGAATTCCAGAAGTAGAAACATCTGGGCCCCTCTGTTCTTGGTACTGGGGACTTCCAGAAGGTGCTTGCACACCCTCTGTTGCCATGGGTGTGGTCTTATTGATGTTGACACTGGCCTGTGCCTGTTGTGCAGAGACATCAGTAGTGTCAGCCACAGAACCCATACGGACATCCTCTGTTGGGATGGCCACCTCCAAATTGAGGATGAGAGTGTCCTCAGTGGGTGCCCTTTGGATATTCTGTGCAGAAGTGTCCTCCTGCACAGAGATATTTGGCTCTGGTATTAGGGCTGAGGAGGAAGGAGCTCCTGAAACCCTTTGTCTTTTATATTGTATGAGTGGGGATGTGGGTTTGATAGAAGGAGCAGATGGAGTACTTGTATCATGAGGAGTGGGTTGGGGTCCTGGGGGTGAAGCAGTGATGGAAGGCTGAGCCTGCTCAGGACCCTCTCCTCTGTTTATTGAATTGATGCCCAGCATTACAGAGGGCAATGAGACATCTATACTCAAAAAATTGGCACTAGATATTAAAAGTCGTTTTATTGATGGTAAAGAGTGCCTATGAGAAACATGTATCCTCTTATGTACATTGAAATTATTGCAAGATCTTGCAATTATTTCAGCCAAAAACCTTGGATACATAAAAAATTTCACATTCTTTAGGGCATGATGCCTTAACATCCTCTGAAAAATCAAATTTGAAAAATTGAACTGTTGGCCCGTTGATAAACACACTAAGGCAGTGGCTATGTTTGAAGAAAATTCTGACCAACCAGTTCTTTTAGGGCTTAGCACTGTTGTATAACATGCACAAGGTATTTCCACTTAGGGGCAAAATGTGTTTTAAAGAAAGTGAAAGAATCAGTAGGGCCCCTATACCCTATAGCAAAAAGGCTTCATGTAAGGCAGTAAGAGATAGATCAGAAATACCTGTGGCATCTTGAAGGTGCAAGTGTTGGCGGATGATGTCCTCAGTGATAGTGACAGTGTTGCCATCGATTTTGGATGTCAAAGAAGTGACTCCATTGATGGTTTTGACAGAGGCATATTTCCAAAACTGTTTTATATGGGATATATAGATGGTGGGATTTATAGTGAGGGCATGATGGATATGGGAACCTTGAAGGAAGTCCATCATGTCGTGGAATGGTTGAAGGTCAGTGTGTTTGAGAGAATAGGGGAGACAGTTGTGTTCTTTGACAAACTCCATTGACGATCAAACGGTGATTTAGGGTTTGAGAGATGTGTGTGTGAATCGCTCAGAGAGAAAAGGTAGGTCGTGGAAGATATTTTTGCAACTGGTAGTTACAATTGAACGAAACAGGGACCTTTAAAGGTTTGGGGGTTTCGAAAATATCTAATCCCGCGCACACACTTATAAGAATTTACCAAATTACCCTGCACACTTTGACAGATCAAGTGAAATAACTAACAGTCTGAGTGAAATGAACTAGCAGCTTGAGAAAAGACTCAAGCTGTTAGTTGAAAAGTAAATATATTCTAATGAAATAGTGTCTCCCCCTTAATCAAGCATATGAAATAAATATATTCTTCATAAAATAAGAGAGAATGATGTTAGAGTATGGATCATGGGAGAGTGGCCTTCTATAATCACTGAAAGTTGAAGCCCTCAATTGCCTTGCCATACTTGATTCTATGTGCAGAATGTCTCGAAGATCTGTGTGTGTGTGCAGAGAATAATTCGAGAGACAGAAACAGTGCAGAAACAGAAACAGAATGTTTCTGTATTTGTGTGTGCAGTGTTCGTGAGCAGGAATAAACTAACTTCAATATTATTAATTACACACACACTGAAATTACATAATAAGTTCACCCCTTATATAGATTGTGAACAGGTGCAAATGAACCATTGTGATGGTTGATTTGGTAGTTAATTTTGGAGGGAAAACTAACTACTAATAACTACCTAATATTATCAAGTCTTATCCGGATATTTATATATACATGTACCGGATTTACATTAATTAAAAACATATAATTAAGCATAAGTATCTTAAGTTTAATAACACTTATTATGTTTCTAACATTCACCCCCTAAGTGTTATAAACTTAAAGTGAATCTTCAATCCTTTAGCTTCACACAATGACAACAAAGTCATCATCATCTTTGTTATCTCCATCTTCAATCACTTAACTTGCCGTCTTCAAAACCACATTAATGGTATCCTCCTCTTTGCTTGATCCTTCATCCACCATCCTTCTATCTTTCTTGTTTACATCAACATCTTTGCATCCTCGTGCTATACGTCCCTCAAACCTTGCTTCATCTTGGCCAACTACACACTTAGTTGTGCCCATGTCATTCAAATTTCTTGAATGTTCCCAATGCCTTTTCTCGGCTTCCTTGATGAATTTATAATACTCTTGAGGTTGTACTAGGCATGCAATATAGATCTCCTTCAAGCCACTTTGGAAATCAATTGGAAAGCCTAACCCATTGGCTATTCCACCCCATTTATTCTTTGATGTAACACACTCAAAGCCTCCATTGCTTTCAACTATTTTGTAAAGATCAAACAAACAAACTTTTGCTCCAAACAACTTAAATGGCAAATCCAATTTTGATTTGGTAACATTCTCATGATACCAAGTTAAAGCTCCTTCAAAAGCTTTTTTGAACAAATCTTTATGAGCCATGACAAAGTGATTGTTGTTTATCAAATCCAAAAATTTGATAAACTCTTCAATACTTTCAATTTTCAAAGAAACTACTTCCCAATCATCTTCTTGGTTTTCTTGAGTCTTGACAACATCAATGGATTTGTCAAGATCCTCAAAATATTTTTCAAGATATTCATCTTGTCTTTTGAAAACATTTTCATCAACAACACTCTTCACTCTATTTTCAGGATCAAACACATGAGACACCTTACAAGTTAAACCTTCAAAATCAATTTCAAAACCTTGCATGATCAATTGTTTCATGCTGAGCAAGTTGATGTTAATTTCAGGAACATATGCTACATATGGTATTCCATATTCATTGTGAGTTGTTACCAATTTTACAACTCCTATACCATGTGTAAACAATACACTTGATTCGTGTTCCTGAGTATCAACAATAAAACATCCTTTTAACTTGTTAAGTAATTCTTTATTTGGTGTCATGTGTTTTGAGATCTTAGTGTTTACATACCAGAAATTGTCCCAACCATTGTTGTCCGATCCTTGTACTAGATATTCACCATCAAAGCATATCCTCTCCTTATATTTTTGGACATATGGTTTCAGAGGTTCTATTTTCTGATTTGGAGATGAGGGAGTGTATTCTTCCTCTTCTGCTTCTGTTTTGGTCACGGACAGTTCAGCACCAGAGGGTTCAAAAATCTTCTCTTTTCCTTTTGATAATCCAATTTCTGTGCAGTCCCTTGCTGTGCAATCCCATGCAAAATGCCCTCTAGTTCGACATTTATAACATCGTGAGCGTCTCTCTTTTCTGTCCAATTCCTTGATCCTTTGATCTTCTTCCCAGCGCTGCCATCGCAACCTTCTGTCCCTTATTCTGTTTAACTTTTCTCTCATCCATGATCCTCTTTCATTGTCTTCATTTTGTCCCAATCGAAGCCTGCTCTGATACCAATTGTTAGAGTATGGATCATGGGAGAGTGGCCTTCTATAATCACTGAAAGTTGAAGCCCTCAATTGCCTTGCCATACTTGATTCTATGTGCAGAAAGTCTCGAAGATCTGTGTGTGTGTGCAGAGAATAATTCGAGAGACAGAAACAGTGCAGAAACAGAAACAGAATGTTTCTGTATTTGTGTGTGCAGTGTTCGTGAGGGTGCAGAGGAACAGAAGGGAAAAACAGGAATTAACTAACTTCAATATTATTAATTACACACACACTGAAATTACATAATAAGTTCACCCCTTATATAGATTGTGAACAGGTGCAAATGAACCATTGTGATGGTTGATTTGGTAGTTAATTTTGGAGGGAAAACTAACTACTAATAACTACCTAATATTATCAAGTCTTATCCGGATATTTATATATACATGTACCGGAATTACATTAATTAAAAACATATAAATAAGCATAAGTATCTTAAGTTTAATAACACTTATTATGTTTCTAACAAATGATGAAAAACAAATTAATCCATATTAACCATGCCAATATTTGATACTAGGAAGGTGAACCTTCCTACATCAAATGGTTTTGTAAATAGATCAACTAACTGATCATCTGTATGAATTTTTGTAACTTGGATTAATTTCTTCTCATTACAATCTCTTATAAAATGAAATCTTATGTCAATATGCTTGGTTTTGAGAAATTTCACTGGATTTTGTACAATGCTTATTGCACTTGAGTTGTCAATGTAAATAGGAGTGGATAAGAAGTTCATACCATAGTCTCTCAGTTGATTCTGAATCCACATTACTTGGGAACAGCAGCTTGCAGCTGCTACATATTCTGCTTCAGTAGATGAGGTGGAGATAGTTGTTTGCTTTTTGCACTGCCAAGAGACCAGTCTTGCTCCTAGATATTGACATCCACCAGTTGTGGATTTTCTGTCAATGTTGCATCCTCCATAGTCACTGTCAGAATAAGCTGTTAGTTCAAGAGGAGAGTCTTTAGGATACCATAGGCCCAAATGTGGTTGGCATTTGAGATATCTAAAGATTCTCTTAACAGTAAACAGGTGTGAGTCCTTTGGAGCACATTGAAAAAAGGCACAAACACAAACAACAAACAACAAACATTATATCAGGTCTAGAAGATGTGAGGTACATAAGTGAACCTATTAAGGATCTGTATAGGTGAATGTCCACATCTACTCCATCTTTGTCTGCATCAAGCTGATTGTGAGTGTCCATTGGAGTACTAGCAACTTTGGTATCTTTGTAACCAAACTTTTCCAAAATGTCCTTAACATACTTTGATTGACTTATAAAAAGTCCTGTGGGCTTCTGCTTGACCTGCAATCCTAGAAAGAAGGTGAGTTCTCCCATTGAACTCATTTGAAACTTTTTGTGCATTAATGCCTCAAACTCTTTGCACAGACTGTCATTTGTAGACCCAAAGATGATATCATCAACATAGATCTGAACAAGCAGAATCTCAGATTTGATGGAATTTGTGAATAATGTTTTGTCCAGATTACCTCTCTTGAATCCATTCTGTAGAAGGTATGATGACAGAGTGTCATACCATGCTCTTGGGGCTTGGTGGAGTCCATAGAGGGCTTTGTCTAATTTGTAGACTCTGTCTGGATACTTGTAGTCCTCAAATCCAGGAGGTTGACACACATAGACCTCTTCTTCGATTGTACCATACAGGAAAGCAGACTTTAAACCTTTTGAAGCTTGCATAGGCTAGGAACAGTCTGATGGCTTCTATTCTTGCCACTGGAGCAAAGACATCATCATAATCTATTCCTTCTTCTTGAGTGTATCCCTGTGCTACCAGTCTTTCTTTGTTCTTGATTACTATCCCTCTCTCATCCTTCTTGTTTCTGAACACCCATCTTGTACCAATTGCTCTCTTTCCTTTAGGAAGATCAACTAGAGTCCATACATTCTGAATCTTGAATTGCAGTAGTTCTTCCTGCCTCAATCCAAGATGGATCTTTCAAAGCGTCAAATGCCTTCTTAGGTTCTAATTGTGACATGAAACATGCATGTTCAAAGGCAGCTAGACTGAATTCAGGAACTGCTGATTCAGCATCAGTAGACTCCTTGTGAACCATTGTCCTTGTCTGTACAGGAGTGCATGGATCACCCATTATCTGATTGAGAGGGTGATACTTGTGAACTCTGGGAGTTGGCTCTCTGTATGTCTGAAATGAGGTTCCTAGATTTGTATCATCTCCTTCAGGACCACTTGATGGTTCAGCTTCAGGAACAGCTTTACAAGAAGATGGGACTGTTTCCCTTTGTGACGGAGCTGTTCCCTCAGGACTTGGGATTGGCACTTCATAATTTAGATTTGAATCATGTTGGGCATCCAGTACCCCTGGTGGGTCACAAGATAGAAGTGGTAGAACAGTATACTCATCCCATTGACCAGAATCTTCAACAGTCTGAAACTTTGTGCCAACAGCTTGAATATTTGTGTTACCAGCATGAGAATTTGTGTTGGCAGCTTCATCCCTGTTTTCATCAGTATCTGCAGTATACTCAACAAAGCTCAGAGAATGTGTTAGTGCATCTAAATCAAACAACCAATCAGGACCAGTGCCTTTGACAGTTTCAGTGTTTTCATTAAACTTAACATTGGCACTTTCTTCAATGGATTTAGACACACTGTTATATACCCTATAGGCTTTGCTTTGAGTAGAGTATCCTACAAAGAAACCTTCTTCAGCCTTACTTTCAAACTTTTCTAAGTGAGTCTTAGTGTGAAGAATAGTGCATGAACATCCAAAAGACTTCCGAAAGGCTATTAAGGGGACTTTATGAAGGAATAACTCATATGGAGTTTTTCCTTGTGATTGAACAATTTGAACCCTATTTAGAACATAGCAAGCTGTATTGACTGCCTCTGCCCAAAAGGTCATTGGCAGTTTGGAATCAGCTAGCATGGTTCTAGCAGCCTCAATTAAAGTTTTGTTCTTTCTTTCAGCTACACCATTTTGTTGTGGTGTTCGTGGTGCACTATATTGCCTTGCAATACATTTAGACTCACAGAAACTGTTTAGGATATGATTTTTAAACTCAGTTCCATTGTCTGACCTGTTCACCTTAACTTTTAAGTTGGATTGGTTTTCTATCTTAATAATAAATGATTTAACTAGCTCAGCAGTTTCATCTTTAGTACTAAGAAAGTAGACCCATGTAAATCTGGTGAAATCATCAACAATGACTAAACAGTAAGCTCTTTTATTCAAACTTAAAACAGATGTTGGACCAAAGAGGTCCATATGAATAAAATGAAGAGCAGATGAGATTGAATTTACTTCTTTGGCCTTATGAGAAGTTTTGTGTTGCATGCCTTTAAGGACATGCTACACAATGATCATCACAGATGAACTCCTTTTGTGGTAAACCTTTTACCAAATTCTTTTTGACTAAAACATTCATAGATTTGAAGTTCATGTGACACATCCTTCTGTGCCAAAGAGCAGACTCATTAGTTGATGCTTTGGATATCAAACAGCTTAAAGTACTTGATTTGGATAAAAGATCTGTGTCCAAACAGTAGACATTGTCCTTTCTTGGTGTTCTAAGTAAAACAAGATTTTCAGGTATTTTAATATCTTTTGAAAGAACAATGCACTCAGAATCTGTGAATACAACAATATTTTGTTTATCACAGATTTGAGACACACTTAATAGATTGTACTTCAGCTGTTCAACATACAAAACATCATTGAAAAGCATATTGCCTGCTTTGACAGTACCTTTACCTGTGACCTTTCCTCCCTTGGAGTTTCCTCCAAATGCAACAAACCCTCCTTCAAAGCCTTTGAAATTTGACAAGCATTCGGAATTGCCTGTCATGTGCCTAGAGCATCCACTGTCCAAATGCCATCTTGTTTTATGTTGTGACCTGTGGGTGCCCTGCACAAATAAAAGCTTAGTTAGTAGTGGAGTAAACCCAAACCAAGTTGGTTTTGGGTTGTCCTTGTGCATTGACATAACTAAACACTGTTTGTGACTTCTTATACTTAGTGAGATCCACTGGTGGATTCTGTGAAGAATATTTAGTTATGACATGAGGTATCCAGGTGTTCTTTCCAACCTTTGCATTAACAGTCTCAGATGATCCATTACCAGTTCCATTTTTAAGCTTAGCAGTTTGAACTGGGTTTTTAGTGCTATCAGCTTCAGAGTTTGCACTACCAGTTTCAACTTTAGGCCTGGCAGTTTCAACATTTGTATCAACAGTTTGATCTGAGTTTTTGCCTTTAACACACCATATATGTTTAAAATTTGATTTGGGTTTTGCCAAAACTTGTTTTTGGTGTGAGGACTGTTTTTTATTGACTTTTAAAAACTTGTGATCAACTGTTTTCTTTGGAACTGGTGCAACAGGTGGTTTGGCCTTAAGATTTTTTGTGTTTTGAACAAATGCCTGGTTCTAAACCACAGTCTGTTTTGCAACAGATGGTTTGTACAAGCAATGCCTGGCGAAATGGTTTTTCCTGCCACAATGGAAACATCTTTTGACTGTTTTGATTGGAGAACCAGTTTTATTGGACCATAACTGGTTCTTGTTCCTTTGATTTCCCCTTACCTGCTGTTGTGTGGGAAACTTTTGGACACCATGCTTTTGGCATGTGCAGATTGGAACAGTCTTACCCCTTTTATTACCTTTTGAGGAAGATGCAATGTTGCAGTTAGAAGGTACAGAAACATGTGGAGCAGCATTGCATACACTCATATTCTCTTTTCCTTTCTTACTAGGGGTAGAGGATTCTATAGGTGCACTCATTGTTTTGTGTTCTCTCTCAACTTCTTTGCACTCACAACCTTCATTTGGAATCAGTTCTCCTTTAGATTCAGGACTGTTTTCAAGGATAGGATCTACAGTTGTCATTGACTCATCTAATGGTTCATTAACAAGCCTATCAGCAACTTCACTCATGGGATGAATGTATTTGTTGTTGTATGGGGGTGGAGTGGCTCTGTATCCTATACCTTCTTTGGGATTTAGCTGAGATTTTACCCTATATTTAAATTGAACTTCCATTAGGTGTTCCAACTTTTGATTTGCCAATTTTAGGTTTCCTAAATCTATATTGACAGATTCTATTTTCTTGTTAGCTTCTAACACCTTCTGTTCAGCCTCATTTAATTTCTTATTTAGGGACTCTATTTTCTTATTCAGTTCCTTTTTCTCCCACTCATGATATGTTCTATCATGTCCCATTTGAATCTCATTATCTTTATAGTCATTGATATGTTTTTCAAGATCTTCTATGGCCTGCATGTACTCATATCTCCTTTCTTCCATCTTAGCTAGAGTTTTGCACATGCTCTCATTATGATCTCTATACTTTTTAACCATATTTTTGCATGTTTGAGAGCAGAGTTTAGCATTTACCTCAGATGGTAGTTCAGTGGAAGTGACATTAGATGTTTCTGCCATGAGAGCTTGATTTTGAAACTCTTCCTCTGTCTGATCACTCCAGTCAAACACATTGTATTCTTGAGAAACAAGTGCTTGTGATGATGAAGCTTGATTAGTTTGCTGGGGTCTTGGTGGCTGTTGACCTTGGGATCTGCATTCTCTGGTAAAGTGGCCAAGCTTGTGACATTTAAAGCATTCAACTTTTGATTTATCAAATGCTGGTTTGCCTTCTGATCTGGCTTGGAAGTTTGATCTGCAAGTTCTTTTCAGAAACCTTTTAGCCCTCATAGTCAACATTGCATGCTGCCATTTCAAGTCCATCTCTTCTAGATCATCTGGATGGATTTGTTCTAATTCTTCAGCATTTAGAGCAAACAGTCCATCATTGGCAACAAAAGCTTTATAATGAGCTTCAGTAGAATTACCATCAGCACCTGAAAAGGAATCACAACAGTTAGATTTATCAGTTAATGCTGATGACAGTAGAGTAGTGTTATGATTGTAAGAAAATGATTTCTTTTTATTTTCAATCTCAGTTTCATACACTCTCAGACTGTTGTACAGGTCGTCCAACTCTATTTCACCAAGAGATCTAATAAATTTTCTGTTTACTTCATCTTGATCCAAGCTGACTTTGGCACTCTCCAATTCACCTATCAGTTTATTAAACCTGTCAAAGATTTGAGTAAGGTTTTCATTATTGCCACCAGAAAAGTTTTCATACTGCTGTTTCAGAAGATCTTTTTGATTTCTTTTGGTGCTAGCATTGCCAGCAAATCTTTTCTCTAAAGCAATCCAAAGAGAATGAGCAGTATAAAACTTTTTAAACTGATGTTGATAAGCATTAGGAATGACTATCTGTAAAAGTGTAAGAGCTTTCACTTCATTCATTCTAGCATTTCTTTCAAGTTCAGTTTTTGGAGGTGTTTTTATGGGCTTGCCCTCAGCATCAAGTTCAGGATCAACTACAGGAGGAAATTCAACAGGTTCCCATATGGCATAATCAATAAATTGAATGTGCTGTTGAATCCTGAGTTTCCACATCTCGAACTCAGTGGGTTTGAGCATAGGCACTTTGAGTCCTTGCCCAGATCCACTACTTCTATTATCAAATTCCATTGCAGAAAATTAAAAATTTTAAAAGAAAGCTTCTGACTTTGAAAACAAAGAAAAACTTGTGGCTCTGATACCACTTGACAGGATTAAGATCACTACCTAAGATTAACTGGTTTGAATCAATCAGAGTATAAAACCAATAACCTTGTATTGAATCAAAGTCCAATTAAGAAGTTTGCGGAATAACACTTAACTGTTTTAAGAAAAGCTTTCAAAACAAATAACACATAAATATAATCAACAATCAAAACCTTTTGTATTAGCAAACTCATTGATTACAATCACCTCTAATCTGTTTGATTAGACAAATAACACAAATTGTTCTTAGGGTTTTACAACCTTAGAGGCTTATGAAAACTTTAATCAAAAGGCAATTACAACTGAATCAAAAACATGTACGTGCAGACTTGAAATAGAAAAACCTATTCTATGTATATATATAGTGCATTCTGATTTGTTTCCTTGAGAAACTCTGATTTCTCTGGTAGTAGATATGCTTGAATCTTCGAATATATATCTTTTCCTGAATTTCAGCACTTTCTGTTTCTTGAGCTGTTGAGTAGTTTGGAGACTATCTGTTGAGCAGCTTGAACTTGAACATTGGCAGCTTTAACTTTTGAACTAGCAGTTCGAACTTTCTCAACTAACAGCTTGAACTTTGTAATTACACAGAAAATCTACTAACAGTTTGAGAAATCTAACTAACAGCTTGACATACTTAGAATATTTCCCAACAATCTTAGGCTACATTTGCAACTTCTCGAGGAGTCTTAGAACTTGGGTAATTTGATAGTTTATCAGGAAATTCATATGGAAATGGAAATCTTAATGTTGATGTAATAAATTGTAATGACTTTGTAGTTCTTTAGTCATGTCCTTGTAGAATTCTAATCATTATGCTTTAGTGTTGATGTGAATTTCACTTATGTACGTTCAGATTATTATATTCATTTTAATTTGGGACATATGTTATCCTGGGTGATTAATATTGGTGAATTTGGGGAAGGATGTTTCAGTTAACATCATTACTAAGCAGTTTAGAGACAAGTTTTCCAATAAGGGTATTATAGTCTTTACCAAACTATGCAACAATTTTCAAGTCTTGTTGAAACGACTAATGATGAAGAACCATAATGTGTTAATGTGAATCCTTCTTCCCAAAAATCCTAAAAAGAGGGAGTGCTATATGTGTGGAATGAAGACCCATTTTAGCTAAAGGTTGTCTAAAAAATATGGACATGAGGCTTTATGATGTTGTCAACACTAACATTGCCCAAAGAAGCATTATTGAATTTGACAATGCCATAGAGGAATGTGTTACCCAAAAAGCAAGAATGAATGACCAAACCCGACCCAATTTCCTTATTTTCTTATTCCCGCCAGGCGCTGTTAAGCCCTTCACCTCTTTAGGGTATTTGAAAATGATTCATTCACTTTTTCTGGATAGTTGTGGACTGTCAAATTGCGTAGCCGGGCGACTCGGACATTGTCCTCATTGGAAACATTAATATTGATTTGTTTGGTGCATCAATAAATGTTTATAAAATGGTGAACCCATGTCTGTGTTGGTTTCCCCTAAAAACTAATGTTTCACCATGTCACTATGCAGGTTAAGCAACCAAATCACTGTTGGTATTTGGACATGGTTGTTCTGGCCACATTACAGGTTGCAAAAAGCTGCTAAGTGACCTTAGGTCTGAACAAGGCCCAAATGTCACTTTTGGTGATAATGTTCAAGGATCCACTAAAAGGGTATGGTTGTAGGTCCCAAAAGGTAATCCCAAGTATCTCAAGAGTAACTATAGAGTGTGTCGGGGGGGGGGGGGGTGAATTCAGTTTAATGAAAGTAACATATACTTTTGTTAATGTTTGTATGTATATTAACAAGTACGCTAACTTCACAAATAAGTTTGGATTGTTGAAAGATCTAAACTAAGATGACAGAATGAACATGTTATACTAATCTAAAACACACTCAGACTAGTTACAATGAAATGACTCACTAAGACTCACTCACTGTTTACACACTTATTGTTTATATACAAGACTAAACTGATCAGCTTTGAGGACAAGTTCTCTTAGAACAGATTAGACACACTTTGTTTTTGTCACTCATGTTAAAGTAGAACATGCATGCATGGATTGACAAACTCTCTTAGCGTCAGTTAATCTTCACATTGGTTTCTCTCTTCTTGGAAGCTTCTTTATATGGTCCCTCAAAAGGATCCCAGTGAAGCTTGTTCGTTGGTTGAAGAAAAATCGGGAATGTCTCATAAAGAGACAAACTTACTTTTTTTTTATAGTAAGATGAATATGACAAAAGTCATTTTTGTCTTCTTACTACAGAATATTTGTCTTATTCTTTTGTCTTCTGTTGTTCCAGCTTTATCCCAAAGAAGCAAGTCAACTTATAAACTTTGACTTTCCTATAAATCCATTTTCATATAAGAAAAGGTCTATCGCCCTTTCCAAATATATCATTTGTGTTCACGAAACAGAATAATTTTGGTAGATCATAACAGTTCTGATTTTCCACTTTGTATTGATTCTTCTAGTTGATCCCAATGGTCAAAACATTACATGAGGACTTGGTAACACATTATAGTGTGTGATAAACTTGTTCATAAGGAACGGTATCTATTCACAAAGAACAAACCAGTTAAATATGTTAAACTTGTCCAACAGATATGAACAACGTAGACATAAACTGTTAAACCTGTTTAACTGACGATGAGTTTTGATATACTGCCAAGTTACAACTTATGTAACAGTATAGAGCAGGCTTATACTAATATTGAAAATTCTTATCAGGTTTGATTGAGTCATTAAAGAGCATAAAAATCTCCCTCTAAGTGTATCAATTAGGTGTAATTAAAGATATCCTCCTATGATATAAGACAGGTTTGATTGGAACCTTTTTGTGCCTAACAATCTCCCCATATTTGCAATACTTATGCTAAGGCTGAGCTCACCAGCTTTCACCATATAAATTACAGTAAAGAAGTAAATGGAAATTTACAAAATTGAAGTAAAGTAAATGATCAGATTATATACAATAAAAAAAATTGTCTATAAACATCTAATGTTTACATGAAGTACAATAAGTACAATACAACAAAAATTTTAAGTACAACACATGGAATATTTTTGTTGAGAGCAAACAATGTTAAGCCTGATCAACTGATGACCAAATTCCGTTTTTCATCTGCAACTACCTTGAATGAAGACACTTACTCAATGTGGGTTGTTGCAAATGGACGTTCTTCTTTCTCCTTATCCTTGTTTTTTTTCTCAAGCCTTTATAGCTCAACAACATCTTGGATGAGCTATTCCTGCTCAAGCCCTACCAATGTCATTCTCTTAGTTTCAAAGTCTTCAACTTCTTGGAGATAGAAGAGTTCTCGATTGTCAAGTTCTCCTTTGGCATTGCATGCTACTAGCTTAGTTAAGATGGGCTGGCATGAACCTTAGAGCTAGAAGCTGTCTAACACCAACTTTGTGAAGTTTTAAGAGTCATTGGAACCACATTTTTTTGATAGGGGATCCATAAAGAATATCCTTGTTTCAGGCTCTTCAATGAACATCCCTTCAACATGTTTAACACCCCTTGGCAAGCTATGGTTTAAACTTGTAAGCTCAGTGCCATAGAACCCTTGCTCTATCAACAATACAATCTCGTCCAACTAAGTGTCTTTCTTTTCCATCTTTCCTCTAGATTTAATCTTGAAGTCTCTGGTAGAAATAACATCAATGACATCCTTTGGAATGAGACCCAACCCTTTCACTTTCTTGATCAACTTCTTGACAAAAGCTCTAACAGTCTTGGCTGTCTTAGATTTTGATTGACTTAGAGTTACTACCAACTCAACCAACTATCTATATCCCAACATGGCTACATCAGCTCCTATATATGACTCTAGTTCAAGGCCAGAATACCATGCCTTGTTATTTGTAGTGTCCACGGTTGATTTTTCCTTGAAGAGGGAACAACTTTGACAATGGTTTCCTTTGACAGTCTTCTCACAGAAACATCATGAAACTTATTTCTGGCAAGATTGTCAAAATTGTGTTGAGTTCGGATGGATGAAAGGGTGGTAGACACAAATTTCCCCTGGCCACAAAGGGCTTGGCTTCCTTTTCTTTCTCTTTTTTCTTTATTACTGTCTCCCTCTTTGATAGCTTCCTCCAACTTCCTTTGCACTATCAAGAATGACATTTTTACTTTCTTTGTCCCTTTTAAAGCCACAGCTTGAGCAACTTTGAGTGAGGCTGCTTCCTCTTTTGCTCTTTCAAGGAGTTCAGCTTGGTCATGTTTCCCCTCATTACTATCAAGTGCAATCTCTATTTGCTAGGCCTGGCCTTATAGTACCTCTCCCTTAGACGGTGCAAGTCTTGAAAGCTCAAAATGAGTAGGCTCAGTCATGGGATCATGTGATGTACCTGCATGAGATAAAACTGTTAGTAGGCCTATTGCTTACACAATTGATGATAGTTTTGTCTTTGAAGGAGTTAAAGATTTATCCATCTTAGACTTAGAGGATGATTTGTCCCCTTTAGCATTTAAGACAGACTTCTTCCCCCCCACTTGAAGGAGATGACACAGAGCCTTCAACACCAGCCTTACCAAAAGAACAGATCCAGAGGGTTGAGTAGCAATAGGTCTAGAGCCAACAAGGCTTTACACTAAGAATTCTAAGATGTCCTTACCCTCAGCTAACTGGGTAACACATGATTGAAGAGAAGTGGATTGAGAGGTGGAAGTGGTATAAAGAACAAAAAGAATAGCCCTATCTACATCATTAAACATGAGGCTTTTTAGGTTATGCAAGAGTAACATCCAGGGTCTCTTGCACATCCTCCAAGCCAGATGCCATTAATTTTGATTGGGCTACAACTAAGATATTCAAAGAGGCTAATATGAAGAGTAGAGAAATAGAATAGGGTTTCGGTAATACTTGAAAGTTGTTGGGACATAGCTTTCGAGCTGGACACAGTGTCATGCTGTTGAGATAGTAGTTTGGTGAGTGAGGAGGATAGTTGTTGCAGCCGTGCAGTGAGTGCAAGCAGCTGTGGGGAAATAGAAGGCAGACATGGAGTCTGCATTAGCAGAAGGTAGTGTAGAGAGATAGAACAAGACTCAATAAATCCTGTAAGCTGTGCAGACATTGAGTCTACATTAGCAGAAGGCAGTGTGCACATAGAGTTATCAAAAGAATCAACCTTGTTGGACAACATAGAAAGTTGTTCCTTCTAGGAAAGATCCTTGGGTGAAGGAGAACTATGGATGGACTGGTTGGATTGAGTGGAATGTGAGGAATATGTAGATGGGCTTGAATCAAGGTGAGGAGAGTTTAGTAGGGGATGGGAGTGGTATATTGGAAGAAGTTTCATGGCCTGTGCAAATGAAAGATGTCCCAATTTGTAAGGGTCAATAATACTCATATCCTCAGCAGTGGCTAAACTTGCATCATAGGGTGAGGTGGTAGAGGTGCTAGGCTTCTCATGGGTTATTGGTATTGTAATCCCTTCATTAAAGCTATAAGTAGTGCTCTTAGTGGTACTTTGGTCTATTGAAACCTTTTAATGGGAAATAGTAGGATACATTTCAACATTAACATTGGTGAAAACTGTTGATGGAATTTGCATTGGGGTAGAGACCTCACTGAAGGGTTGGTCTATGCTTTGTGGTTAGATTGCAGAGCTGGTCCTTTAAACACTGGTGGCGTTGTACCAGTGATATGATGAGGAAGCATAATGCGATGGTTTATCTATTAGTGGGTTAGAACCAACAGTCTTGGCACATTGTGCAAACTTAAGAGGTGTAGGAGAACTATGAGTGGGGGATAATGTGGACTCAGCATGGAGTGCAAAGGACTCCTGTCTTTTAATGTCCTCGTGTTGTTCGGAGGGTGGGATAGTGGATATAGTTTTCTCCATGTGTACAACTGGATCCTGTTGGGAGAATCTAGAGGGCTTAGGCTGACCCTTGGTGGACTCAATGTGGAGCGAGGAAGGCTCCACAATGGTTGCACCAGATTCCAAGAAAGGTGGAGTGGTGCCAATAAGTTTTCCTCTATGACAACTGACTCCTTTTAAGAGGAACCAGATGGGATTTTTGGTGTTGATGGAAGGCCTTTAATGTTAACAACCCTCTTTTTGGAGGTGGACTTTCTTATTTTTTAACCAAAGTTTTCTTCCTTGGCTTTGGAGAGGACAGGGAAGTGGTGGCGATTGGGGAGGAAGCAGGTTCGGAGAATAGGTTAGGTACACTTGGTAGGTTGTTCCATGGTCTCAGGTGGCACAAAGCTAGTGGCCACGACGATATAGGTCCAACATTGGGTAATAGCCTGCTTCCCTTCAAGCATAGAGCCTGAAGGTGCAGACTTAGAATTTTTGGCCTTCTTGGAGACAAGCCCTGCATAATTAGGCTTGGGGGTACTTCTTTCCATTTTGCACGGGTGCAGCTTCTAGATCCAAGTCCTTGATACGAGGACCTTCTACCAAACCAAGCAACCTCGTCATTAGTGTTGTGAGAGGAGGCTCTTGTGCACCAACTGGTGCATGGAACACTTTGTTTCCAATGACAGGAAACACCATTGCCTTCAAGAAGGGCTGATTGTTGTATAGTTCGTCACCACCTAGATGTTTGAAGACGAGACTGAGAAATCAAGGATACCTCACAAAAGCTGACCTTTTTTCTTGTTCCATAAAGAATCTCAGATTGCAAAATATACATATGGCCATGTTCAAGATCGTCTCATCAATGATATGAAAGGCCACCTGTATTTCATCTATACTGAGTTGATCAATGGAACCAACTTTGCTGCTTAGACTCATTACCACAGAGGCAAATAGAAATATGTAAGTTGGTGCCAATTCCTTTCTGAAGAGTGTAGCTCCTATCTTTAGCTCGACAACACCATAACACCTTAGTAGACTCTTACTCTGTTGATTTTAGGTTTTGGTTTATCATATTTTTTAGCCACAAGGAGACGAAGAACTTCTTGAAGCAAATCAGTGGTAACCTTAAAAGTTTTAGTGTTGTTGAGGATGGTGCCTTGAATAACCTTGTTCTTAGGGTCATAAGAACAGGTATACCAGAACTCATACACCATTTATTGAAACAAAACCCATAGTGTTGTAGTCATGGCATAAGGTAGAGGTTGTGCTTTGAGGAACTTAACCATCATGCTCATTTCATACTTAGACTTTATGAGCAATGAAAAATTCTTGTATAGTTGTTCATTAGTAGAACCAAATATAATGTCATCCAAATAAATTTGAACAAGCATAATATCAGTGTCACTTTCTTTATGAACAATGTAGTATCCACTTTACTTCTGGAATATCCATTTCTCATAAAGAATTTAGTTAGAGTGTCATACTAGGCTCTTGGGGCTTGTTTAAAACCATATAGAGCTTTATCCAACTTAAATACATAGCTTGAATGTTGTCCATCTTCAAATGTTGGGGGCTGCTTAAGATACACTTTTTTTTTTTTTTTTTTTTTTTTTTTTTTTTGCAGATTCCCATCAAAGAATGCACTCTTTACATCCTTTAGAAATACCTTCATGCTCTTTTGTGCAGCATATGCAAGAAACATATGGATTTCATCAAGCTAGCTACAGGGGAAAATGTTTCATCATAATCTATTCCCTCTTCTTGCCTATACACTTGAACAACCTCCTTTCCTTATTTCTAATATCATGACCTTGCTCATCCATCTTATTCCTGAAAACCCACTTTGTACAAATTTGTAAAACACTGTTTTCACAGAATTCTTAGTGGTTAGGTCCTAGTAGCAATGCAATATCAATCACGAAACTAAGATAGATTTAATAAACATCTTAAGTATTGTACAAGCAAATTGGAAAATCAAAGTTATTAAAGGTACAACTACTAATATATTACGTAAGAATTCATAAACATCAGCTATCCCATCATCCAAAAGCTTGTAACATCTGCTAAATATCCCAAAATGAAATCTAAGAAGGATCTATGAAAATTCATGCTTCAACAGAGTCTAAACCTAAGAACTTGGACCTGTTGGTTATTTGCCTTTGCCTAAAAAAGAAATATGCAACAATTGGGTAAGATTTATTGCTTAGTGAGTATGTAGAATTTCACATTTAAACATGCATTTATGTGCGCGGTGTGCTGCTCTGCTCATGCTCTACTCTTATGTTCGTAGGGTCCGGAAAAATATGATAATGATGCACGAGTTTACTCAATACAGTTATAAACTGTTCCCGCTCTTGAGACTTGAATGAATAAAGTAAGTTTGGATGATGAGAACACTACACACACGCATCAAGTGGGGATCAACCATATATTTGGCCAGTTGCCAGTAATTGCCATATGGATATCATCGGAGTTTCTCTTGCTTCCCTCTATGACTTCATCATGTAAATAACACAATATAAGCTTAGACTGCCACCCAATCAATGAGAAATAGTGTTGGTGTTAATCTTAACAATAAATAGCTACTCCATTCTCAGAATAGAAGAGATTTGCCAGTATGTAAGTGCTCAATGTATCAAATTATCATGTTGCGTAACTATTTAAAGATATAGGAATGCCAAACGGTAGCTTTGCTTGCAACATAAGTCTCAAATTACATAACATGCTGTATAAACTGAAATCTACGATTCACGGTTTAGGTTTAATAAGAACTTTGCTCAATTTATCTTTATTAGCTGTATTTATGCTTTGGCTCTTGCTTTATGCTCACAAATCTATAGTGGATTAGAACCACTTCCTGATTTATATCTGGGCATCAGATGTGCATGACACTTGCACTTGCCTTTTCTTGTATTCTTTTATATGCATGTTAGTTCCTTGTATGTTGCATGTTAATCATATCACTTTATGATGATCATAAGCTTTTGATTCAGTGTTATGTTCGATTCTGTGTTTCTTTATGTATTTGATCTTATTTATGTTGATTTAGTATGTTACTGTGTTGATGAATAATGACAAAGAGACTTAGAATAATTCTTCTTGTTGACAGAGAGTTTTTAAGTCTCTTTGTCTTAAGGATAGAGTGTCTTTAAGTTTCCCTGTCCAAAGACTTAGTCAATTTCCATTGTTGATAGAGAGTATTTAAGTCTATCTATCAAACACTTAATTTATTACTTAAATACAATATAGAGAATTTAAGTCTCTAGCTCCAAAACACTTCTAATCTTGAAATGGACAAGGACCAGTGCACCAAGAAGACAACGAGATTTGTGAGAACACTGAGCCAAACCACCCTCCACCTAGAGTCTTTAAAAATTCAGGTCCTCATCACAACCAAGGCCCTTTTGGCCGAGGCAAGTTTCGAGGTCTTAGGTCCAAGGCCGAGATTGATTTCGGAGGCTAGGCATTCTTCAGTCAATACGAAAACTGTTGGATGTTAAATATAGAGGTGAAAAACAATAAGAATAAGATTACAAGGGCTGATCTTGTAATTAGCTTATAGTTTAGAATTGTAGTATTAAAGGGATTTTCTAGGGAAAATCCATAAGGAATTAGAGATAACTCTCATATCTTTGCTTGTGTTTTGTAAGGTGTAAAGAGAGTTAATTATTCAACATAAACAAGATTTGTGTTTAATGTGATTCGATCTACTAGATCATAGTTCTTTCAATTGGTATCAAAGCAATTAAAGATCAAAAAGGTTAGGTTTAATATTTTGTTTATGAATGTAATATTTCGAGGGGCTTAATGTAAATAATCAAAACTTGTTTTTTGTATAAATGAAGTAGAAGTACTGTAGTGCGTGCGTAATTGTACTGATTGACACGAATTTGTATGCACTATACGGATAGGTCAAGGATTTAGTTTTGCTGTGCAAGAAACCGCATGTAATCTCTTTCGAATCTCAATCTAAATCATTCGGTCCTTTGTGTATTTGATAATGTTCTTAATTGTGCAATTGATTTTTGATTGTTGATATTGAAATAATAAAAATCATTAAATCTTGCAAAGAAAGATCAAGAACAACACCTAAAATGTGAAATCGAAGAGCTGTCACTTTCTAGAATTTTTAGAAAATTCATACATTGACAGATTAAGCTGAATTTTAGATATGTCTTGAAGATTATCCCGATGAAGATCCAGTAAAAATGTCAAGTCCTAATTCATCACAATCAGGGTGTAATTGAATTATTAATTTCTAAAATTCATTTTTATGTTCTTGATATTGATTTTTTAGAATTTCTAATTGGATTGTAATTAAATTCTGATTTTTTAAGCGAGTCTTAGGGCTATGATCACAAACATTTTTTTTTGCAAAATTCAAGGTCTAATTCCATATACATTGGGAGAAATTGATGTTTAAAGATGCTGATTTAATTTTTTTTTTGAAACAGAGCTATCACTTCCAAAAAATCATAGAAAATTATCTGTTTATCCAGTTGATCTGTTTTTAGATATGTTGTGCACACAATATACATATGAGATATTTTAATTCCTAAAATTGAGTGAGAAATAAATAAATTTCAGATTGTTCGTGACTGTGTGTTCTTGGTGTTTTTAGTGTGCGTTCTTGATCATTTCTTGTTGAATTTTGTTTGATTCAACATGTGTTAGACTCGGTTTTTGGTCATAAATCAAGTGGGATTAGTTTTGTTATTTAATTTCATCATTTAAATGTCCAATTTGTCGATTTTCTGATTTTTAAAGTTTACGTGTTATTATTGTGTTCTTATCATTTCATGTATAACTACCATGTTTGATCCATTTCAATTATTGATCAATGACATAAACTTGTTTGTGTTTGTATTTATGAAGGATTGAAGGAAGTCAAAGAATTTTGTTTTTGACATTTGTCAAATGTCATTCAAGATTCAAGCCTTCATAATTCAAAATTCAGCCATTATAATTTGAAATTCAACCTTCATAGTTCGAAATTCTGTCTTCATAGTTCGACATTCAGTCATCATAGTTCGAAATTCAGCCTTCATCGTTTGACATTCAGCCTCCATTGTTCAAAATTCACCCTTCATACTTCGAGATTCAACCTTCATAGTTCGATATTCAGCCTTCATTGTTCGAAATTGACCCTTCATACTTCGAGATTCAAGCTTCATACTTCGAGATTCAAGGCATATACTTCGAGATGCAAGGCAATACTATCCGATATTTTGAGGCTATATCATTCAAAATTTAGTCTGTGACCTATGATCCTTCTAGAGGCCATAACTTTTGGCTGGAATATTGTTAGAGGGCCTATCATACGTCAAATCAAAGCCTGAATCAAGATCTACAAATTCAAGAATGGGCAAAGCTAGTTCAAGCAATTTTTGAGGCCTAATTAGCCTCGAAAAAGAAGTTATAGGAACTTTTTTACAAAGAAGCTGAAAAATCGATATGTAAAAGTCACTTCGGAGCCGCTTTTCACCAAGTTACAAATACGAATACATCTTGCAGAGCTTCAACTTTAGATTTCTATCCTTATACAAAATTCTTGTATTTCATTTGACTATATTTGACATTGTTGTTTTGTGTTGACCATATTTGACTTTCTAAAATCTAATTAGATGGAATCTAATACTAATTTTTGGGACACAGATATTGAAGAGATGAAGCTAGAATTACTCAAACTCCAAAAAACATTTAAACAAAAGTTTGGAAGGCAAGGATCTTCAAGGAAGCACAATTCTAAATCTAAGGAACAGAATACGAAGAATATCGATCAGTGCTTCATGGCTACTACATAAGAGAAGATTCTTATGCCTGATGATATAACTGTACAACTAAAGGAGTTTGAAGTAAATTTGAATAGGGTGACAAAGCTGGTTGAACAAGCAGATGTTAAGTCACAGAAAGAGAAAGAAAATTTAGTTTCTGTGGAACTTGAACTGACAAATGAACACGATCAAGTCTTGAACTCATAGCTGAGAATTCTAAGCTGATCGAGAAGCTTAAACTGTATGAAAATCAAATGACTGATCATGATTCCATTTCAAAGTTAAAATATGATAAATCTGAGTTAGTTTCCAATCTTACCGAATCTGAACAGATCCGTAAGAACAATTATGACATTCTTGTTCATCTAAATACTGATAGAGCATTTGCTTTGCGTGATGTCATAAGACTGAAAGAAGATATTTTGAATTTTGAAGAAAACCAGAAAGTATTGAATTCTGAGAATCATGTTCTTAAAGTGCGAGCATCTCAATTTTCAAAGGAACTTGAATATTCTAAACGATAGAATTCTTAAAATGAAACTCAACTAAAATATTTTGTTCCTGAACGATCTGATATGTATAAGAGAATTAAAGATCTTGAAGAGACACTTTCAAAGACAAATCATTCTAATCAAAGTTATGTTTCAAACAAATCTAAAATAGTTTTTGCTCTTGAAAATTAGTTTTCATTAACTAAAGAGTTATTTGAGAAGGAAATGAGTTCTTACTCAAAGAAAGAGATTTCAAAGAGAATCTTAAATTGTTTGAAGATGTGAGAAACATGATCTTAATTAAAGAACAATCTTTTAAAATTGATTATCAATAGATTGATAATGACAGAAATTCATATTTGGTCATATAATAGGATTAGAACATTAAATCTTTCATCTTACTATACAATTTAATGTTTCCTCTTCTTCAAATGATTCAGTAATTAAAGATTCTGAAGCTTGTTTAGAACATAAAGTTGATCATTCTGATTTTTCTTCTGAAAGCGAAAAGAATTTAGTTAAACCTCCTGAATTTGATTGTCTTCAGATCTTAAACTTAATATCTTATGAAGATAAATAAAGGGAACGATAAAGTAATTGAAAAACTTCTGGTCAAGATTTACCATGGGGAATCTTCAAAATCAAAGTTTTCAAAAGTATCTAAAAATACTAGTTATTCTTCTTAGAACAATTCTTCCAAGAAAACAAACAAGTCTTATCAGAAACAAGCTAGCACTGGACAAATGTTTTTTGAAAAAAAGAGTTTGAGTAATTCTATTTGTTCAGATTTAAGTTTCTTTCATAAATCAGATATTCACTTTACTCATACTAGAAGAAATTTGATTTCTGAATTTGAGAATGAACAAGTGAAATATATTTTTAAGTGAGTACCAAAACCTATGTATCGGTGGATCCAAAGATGTTTGGATACCAAATACATCTTAATTTTGCAGGAAAACGTTTCTGTACATGTCAATACAAACCCCGGTCTTCATTGATATTCCTTCTACTCATAACAGAGCAGACCATGTAATTCATGCAAATGGTTTCTTGATCACCTCTGACTAGAACCCGTACAAAGTACAAAATGGCTTTCAGTTACTCAGACTGATACCCGAGTTTCTGCAACAAAGGCTTCTAATCACTTTTGATTAGAACCTAATTCTGAAAGATGCATTTCTCTGACTTTCCTACCATGAATTCAACTTCAAGGATATATTAACAAAAAGGAAGTTTTATTTTTACAATTTTTTGCTCCTGATTTGTTTTATATGAGTTGACTAACTTTGGGTGTTTATTTCCAGGGGGAGTTTCGAATGCACTCTGACGATGACTGTGTGTAGTTTTACCGATATATTTTATGCACACATAAAGAGATTTTTGAACTGAAAATAAATTTTTAAGGATGTTAATTTCTGATAATCTATGTATATCATTGACTTTAATAGTTCTAATGTCTTTGATTTTCATAATCTCAATTTTTCTGAGATTTTCTTTGTTTATTACCCATACATTCCATATTCTCCCATGAGCTACTTCTTTCATGAAAATCTTATTCATTTCATATCTAATATCAGATTTTCCTTTTCATTCTGAATTCTAACAACTCATCATTGCCCAATTTCATTTTGTTTTTATCTCCTAAGTAAATAGAGCTGAAAATCCTAATTATTCTTTGTGCGATACCCCATTGAGCTTAATAAATTTATATTTCAGCTACTGACTCTGATGATGCACCAAAATGTATTACATCTCTTCTATAGTCTAACCAGAAATGGATGACGTACCTAAGAAGCAAAGTATCTATAGTTTGTGTGGGTGAGGGTCTTTAGGTCTATTAGTTGAGAAGTGTCAGTTATCATGGGATATAGATAGGGTCAAGGAGAGGTATAATGTAAATGAGAGGGGTATATTGACAGAAGATGGTGGTGCGTCAGTTCATGCTTTTACTATAAAGCTGACTAAATATATTCTGAAAAGTGAGTCAGAGGAAGCTTAGTAAAATGCTGAGAGATGAGAAAAGATTTGAAGAAAAGATAGTCCTACCTACACTATCTCAGCTGGGTAAACCATATAATCTATCAAGCTCTAGGCAACTTGATATTGAAAAAGACGTCATGGACCTTATAACGCATGCACTTAACCCCACCAACTACTCAGTTATCTCTCAAAAGAAATCTGTTTCAATAATCATAGAGTTATTACACATTTCTGTCGATATATTATTGGATATTATTAATATTGAAACAAGGAAGACAATTTCTTCGGTCTTCGACTTCATTTGATGCACATTGTATATAGAGCCGATTATATTCACTTTTAGGACACATCGAGTCTGATAGTCTTCGTGACTATAAACTGCTAGTCTAAAGTGACTAAGCCGAAACATATAAGAGTGATTCTTTCATGACAAATGATTTCACGATGACTATTTGAAAATTCTACCAGTGTTAACATCATGCCAACACTGAGCGTATGTCACATAGATTATATCTATTGTGCAAACAGGAACCCTATGTGGACCTGTACTCGGTTACTTACAAATGAATATGTTCAATTTTTTCTTAAGTCAAGTTGAAATGCTTTGACTTTGTTTGTATCTAAGAGGATAGAGTATCAATTTGAGAGGGAATGATAGTTTTGTTTAGAATAGGGGAGAGATCATATATGTAAGAGAGGATATTGTTTCGATGGGGAAAGAGAGTAGTTTGTACTATTTCTGCATGTATTCATCTCTGCAATTCTAATTTCACTGCATCTGAATAGTTTGAAGACAATTGCAACAACTGGTGAAGACAATTGTGATAACTATAGAAGAGTTAAAGCAAAAAGATGATGTATTGATTTGATTGATCAACGGGGAGAATTGTATCCAGTTCATGATTCATGGGGAAGAGTGTGTACATAACAGAAGATGAGAGGGGAAAAGACACGAAGATCAGAGAGAGATACTGAAAAAGAAATGTTGATGATTAAAGTTGTTATTTGAAGATTTAGAGATCAGAGAAGAAGAGAAAAGTAAAGTTCGAAAGATTATTTCTGAAGAATTGAAGATTTTCTGTTTGTTTGTCATTGTAAAGTTCTTGTAATGCACGTAATTGTAATATTATTTTTCATCTCTAAGGGGGAGATTGTTGGGTATTAAATATAAAGGTGAAAAACATTAAGAGTAAGATTACAAAAGCTAATCTTGTAATTAGCTGATAGTTTAGAATTGTAGTATAAAAGACTTTCTAGGGAAAATCCATAAGGAGTTAGAAATAACTCTAATATCTTTGTGTGTGTTTTGTAACATGTAAAGAGAGTTAATCATTCAATACAAGCAAGCTTTGTGTTTAATGTGATTTGATCTACCTAGATCCTAGTTCTTTCAAAAACCACCAGGGCCAAGACTATAAGTCTTGGACCCATGGTCTCTTTTTGCAGTTTTGCTTTCGTTTTTGCTACAAACTTCAATTAACTACAAGATAAATGCTTCTACATATTGTGTTTGATGTTTGCAACACATTTTGAGTTCCAATTTGGAGATTTTGTTTTCAGTTCATGTGAATATGGTCTTGGAAAATTTTCCAGGCTATAACTTGCACATAAACACATTTTTTAGCTTTTGAACTTAAATTACCTTGTAGTTGTAACATCCCTTAGCTTAATTAGCATAATTTAGCCTAATTAATGTAACTTTTTTTAAATTAATGCAATGTACTTTGAAGTTCATTAATAAGAGTTACAATGAAGGTTAAATGTGTTAGTTGTTTAAATTTAAGGTTAAGGGGTGTAATTTGCCAACTATTATGCAAGTATAATGAGCCAATATCTCATCATTTGGTTGCATTCAAACAGACACACGATTACACACACATAATTCTTTCTACTCTCTTTCTCTCTATCTAAATTCACAAGAAAATGCAAGATTTGTTTGAATCTTGTTTGAATTTATCAAAACAACGTCAAGAAACAACATTTTACAATAAACAAAGGTAAATTTAAGTTCGAAAGCATCCAAATGTGTGTGTGGTCATTCACAGCCTGGACATGTATTCCAGGAACCATTCACATGCAATCCACATCAAAAACCTAAAATTTAAGTATTATATGTGTTTTAAAGATCATATTGAACACATAAATGCATATAACTAGCATCTAGTTGAACTTTTCTAGCAAAATTGAAGCAAAATGGTTTAGTTGAGCCAAGGGGTCCAAGACTTGTAGTCTTGGCCCTGACATTGTTGGTTTGGTCGAGGGTGGCCTACACCCCATGACTAAGTTTCAGCGCTGGACCGAGGACCCAAAACACTTCTTGGCCTTGGGCCTTTGTTGAAGATGTGACCCGCAGAACATATAGCCTCGTGGTCGGTTTGGGCATGAGGACCCTGAGACTTTAAGTCTCGGGGTGAGGTGTGTTGTGTGCATAAATCCTACACAAGTCTTGGTGTCTTCTTGTACGTCCTGCTCTTGTTCAATTCAAGGGTATATGTGAAATGGACCTAGAGACTAAAAGACACTCTGTTATCTTCATCAAATATTCTAAGTATTTCATAGAGACACTTAAAGACTCTCTATTAACTATGAAATAAACTAAGTCTTTGGACAGAGAGACTTGAAGACTCTTTGTGCTTACGATAGAGAGACTTAAAGACTCTCTGTCAATATGACTTCATAAAAGCTAAGTACTGGATGCATAAATCCTTCACAAGTCTTGGTGTCTTCTTGTACGTACTGGTCTTGTTCAATTCAAGGGTATATGTGTAATAGACCTAGAGAGTAAAAGTCACTCTACTATCTTCATCAAATATTCTATGTGCATAGAGACGCTTAAAGACTCCCTATCAACTATGTATAAACTAAATCTTTGGACAGAGAGACTTTAAGACTCTTTGTGCTTACGATAGAGAGACTTAAAGACTCTCTGTCAACATGACTTCATAAAAGCTAAGTAATGGACCCAGAGACTTTAAGTCTCTTGATCTTGATACATCAAAACAGTAACATAGTAAAGTGTAAGTCCCAAAAGGTTTCCCTAGAGTATTGTTCTAAGCTGTAGAGGGGGGTGAATACAACAAATTAAAATTCAACACTCTTTTCTCAATGTTTGTGTATACTATTAACAAATGTTAATTACAAACAAGCTTGACTACGGAAAGGTTCAAGCTGAGATGACAGATATAACAGATGTTTCATCTAATCTAAGACACACTCAGACTAGATACAATGAATACACTCACTTAGATGAACTCACTGATTTTACAAGACACAAATCGACAGCTTGAATATGAGCAGCTTAGACACACGTACGGTTCTATTCAAGTAGACTTGCATGCATGGAAAACAGACTTAAATGCACGATCTGATTTCTCACTCTTGGTTAATCTCACAAACCTTAGCAGCTTCCTTTTATACTCTCACTGAGAATTTCAGTGAAGCTTCTTCATTGGACGATGAGATAGTGGGATGTCTTTCCAAAAAGACAAAACAACTTTTCTGCACATTCTGATAAAGCAGATTTGTCTTCATGTGGCAGAATCTTTGTCTTTTCCTTTTTGTCTCTGTTGCATAAGGCTTTAACCAAAAGAGGAATGTCAACTTTGCATCTTTCTTCTTTTGATAAGGCCATTTTGATATAAGAAATGGTCTGTCACCCATTTCAAATATCCTTTTGTCTTCGTGTAACAGAACAGCGTAGGCAGGCTTTTGCAGTTTCTGTTTTCCACTTTGTCTTCGACATGTAAACTGATCTTTTAGCCAAAAACATTACATGAGGACTTGGAAACATATTCCATAAAGTGTTTAGCCTGTTCACAAAGAACAGGTTCTGTTCACAAAGAACAGAACACTTAGATTCTGTCCAAGCTGCTCAACAGAACAGAGCAGCGTAGACAGTTTATGTCTAACCTGTTCAGCAGACAGAACAGCTTGGATAATTTGCCTTTGCTGCAACAAATGCAACACGGTAAACAACTTTGAGTTTTATTGCAAATCACTTTTCACGTTTCAATAAGGCATAAACAGGCCTTAAATTACCTTCAAGTGCATCAAATAGGTTTGATTAAAAATCTCCCCCTAAGATGTAGAGCAGGTTTGACTGAGGCCTTTTTGTGCCTAATCAGTCTAAGCTGATTTTATCAATAATCACTATATATTTTTACAATACATTTTGATGAAATGAGATTACAACATCAAAGTAAAGTAAAAGATCAGTTTATATACTGATTTTTGATTACATAAACAACATATGTTTTTACAAAAGTACAACTGATGTACTAGTGTACATTACAACTGATGTAAAAATAAAATTTAAAACTGATGTAACAAAGTACAACTAATGTACATAGAAATTCAACAATTTGGACTGTTGATGATGGGAGCAAATAATGGCGAGCCTGTCCAACAGATGGACAACTTCCATTCTTCACCAACTCAGATAGTAGATGGACTTCAAGACAGTGGTGATGGCACTCCTTCTTCAAACATTTTTTCAAGCTCCTCCCTGGTTTCCTCCAAATCCTCTATTTCAACTCTTAGGAACATGAAACTGGGATGTTGAAACTCCCCTCTTTCATAGAAGCCTCCGAGCTCATCCTAGATGGCTGCTCTCCACTTTATAGATTGCCTGAAGGAGTTTACAAGTCTGAATGCAACAAGCTGTTTGAGACCCACTTTGTGCAGGTCAGATGCTCTTTGAAAGCACTTCTTCTTTGTCAGGGGATCTACAAAAAATACCCCCAGCTCAGGTTCTTCAATCAGCCTGCCATCCTCAAATTCCACTCCTTTAGGCAGGCTGTGGTCAACTCCTTTGATTTTTATTGCAACATCACCTTGTTCAATCATGATCAGGAGTTCCTCCAGCTCTGAATCATTTCTGTTCCTCTTGGCCTTTATTTTTGGGGTAGACACTGAGATACCATTACTATGCTCTTCTGAAATCAGGCCAAGATCTCTCACCCTTTCCATCAACTTTTTGACATATTCCCTGATAGTGTTAGCTGTTTCAGACTTAGACTGGCTCAGGGCAACTGCCAACTCCACCCATTCTCTGTATCCCATCTGAGCAATGTCAGTGTAAACATATGCTTCTAGTTCTGGGTCTGTAGCACCCAATCTGGTTATCTGTAGTTTCCACTGTTTGCCTTTTCTTGAGACGGGGACAACTTTGACAATAGATTCCTTGGCAAGTCTTCTGTCAGCAACATCAAAGAAGTTTTTTCTTGCCAAGTTGTCAAAGTGGATTTGGGCTCTTGCAGAGGATGCTTGCTTGGACTTGGTCACTGAGACCAGAACACCCTGTTCCCTATCACCTTCCTTTTCAACCACTGACTCCTTAGTAGCTTCAAGCAATTTTTTTTGCACATCCAAAGAAGGCATTTTGATTTTGCTTGCCTCTTTGAATGCAAAGGATCTGGCAGCTTTGGCTGAGGCTTCTTCCTTTCTTAGTCTTTCCAGGGCTTGGAGCTATTCATCTCTGTATTGATACTATTTCTCCATAGGAATACCCATTTCCTTAGCCCTTTCCTTGTCAAACTTCAGCTGCGCTGCTCTTTGGTGGTCAGGATCTACAACTGCTTTCCTCTTTCCTTTGGTTGTTATAGTTTGAACAGCTTCAGGAACCTCTTCCTCTTCTTCTTCTTTTTCTTTCAGAATCAGATGCCTTCTTCTGCTTGGCCAGTCCCCAGGAATGGATTCCTCCCCCTTAGTTTGTGCAGGGTTTATAGATCCAGCCTGAGTAGGCTGAGCAGCTTCAGTGTGTTGGAAGACATCTTCAGTTGGACCTGTTTGTGATGCACCTGCTGCGTGACCAACATAAACTGATTTCTCCTTAGGAGAAGAAGTTTTCTCCCCCTTAGACTTAGTCTTTGAGGCAGGCAACTTCTCCACCTTTGAAGGAGATGGTTCAGAACCTTCAATAACTGGTCTGCCAGGAGAAACAAATTCAGCAGGCTTAGCACCAGTTTTGACAGCAGGCTTGGGGCCAACCAGGCTATGCACTAAGAAAGCCAGATTATCCTTAACCTCTGCAAGCTGGGTAAGGCAGGTCTGAAGAGGGGAGGATTGAGAATCAGCAATTGAGGACAACTTAGAGAGATTTTCTCTATCAGAAGCTGTGAACAACAAACTTTGAAGCTGTGCAAGATGTAATTCAAGAGAGTCTTGCACATCATCAAGGTTTGCTGACACAGAATTCGACAGAGAAACAATGAGAGAGTTTAAGCTGGCCAGTGTAGTAGGAAGGGTAGTAGTGCACGTGGTGATGAGAGTGGACAGCTGTTGGGATATGGCGGTCATGGAGGACACAGAGTCCTGTTGATGTGAAAGAATAGAGGAGAGTGTTGTGGAGATGTTTTGCAGCTGTGCAGTGAGTGCAAGCAGCTGTGAGGATTGATCAGCTTGGGGAGTGGTTGGAAAGGAACTCTTGAACAGATCAAAGAATCCCTGGAGCTGTGCAGACACAGAGTCTGAGATTATGGAGGGTAGGGAGGTCATGGAATGTTCCAAAGATCCAACTTTGTTGGTCAGCAAAGAAAGCTGATCCTTCATAGGAAGATCTTTGGGGGATGGAGGAGTATGGGTAGACAGTTTGGATTGTGTAGAAGGAGAGGAATGCGATGAGGATGAGGCAGGTGTTTGAGGATGTGATGGAGAGGGAAGGGTGACTTTGGACAGAAGTTCCATAGCCTGAGCAAAAGTTATATGGCCCAGCTTGGAAAGCAATGGGTCCCTCAGCAGTGGCTGTAGCTGCTTCATCAGGAGAAGGGGTAGAGAATGATGGCGTTTCAGATGCAGCTTGTGTTGCAGCACCTTCATTAAAGCCTGGGATGGTTCCCTCAGCAGCACGTTGGTCTAGAGGTGCCTCATCATGGGGAGATGTGATGTGCATTTCAACATCACCAGTGGTGAAACCTGCTGATGGAATTTGCATATGAGGTGCAGCCTCACCAGAGGGATGGTATGATCCCTGAGGTTCATCAGCTTAGATGATTGGTCCTTCAGCGGCTGTTGGATGTACAACAACTGTATCATGAGGAGCAGAAGTTGGAGGCTGATCTACTAGATGGTCTAATCCAGCAAGTTTGACACCTCGTGTAGACTCAGGTTGTGTAGGAGAAGTGTGGAGTGGAGACTGTGTGGACTCAGTGTGGAGTGGAGTGAACTCCCGTCTTTCAATATTCTCAGCCTGTTGGGAGGCTGGAATAGTTGATGTGGTGGTCTCCATATGTACAACTGGCTCCTGTTGGGAGGAACCAGAGGGCCTAGGCTGACTCACGGTAGACTCTTGTTGGAGTGAAGCCTGCTCCAAATGTGCTGAAGCTTCTTCCAAAATAGGAGAAGCAGCAGGGGTTGCTTCTTTTTCAACTGAGTCTTGTTGAGAGGGGTCAGAGGGGCTAGTTGGGTCGGTTGGTTTCTTTTTGGCTAAGGTTTTACGTTTGTAGGATCTGAGAGATGAAGTGGAGGATGGATGTTGTGGAGAGGTGATAAGGGGTTCTGTTTAGACTGGTCGTGAGACTGGGTCAGAAACAGGTGAGTTGACCTGTTCCATAGTCTCAGGTGCCATAGAGGCACCAGCCACAAAGGCTTCAGGTTCAACATATGAACTAGGGTGAGAAGCCTGCTCCCCCTCAGCCACAGAGGCTGATGGAGTAGACTTGGACTTAACTATTTTTGCCTTCTTGCTGACAGGCTCAACTTGAGTCTTTTCCAGGTCTCTTTTGACAAATTTAGCCCTGGATTTGGATTTTACCTTGGGAGAAGTCATTGGATCCACCCTCACAGTAGAGGGTCCTTCTACCATACCAAGCAACCTCCTCACTGGAGTAGATAGAGGAGGCTCATTTGGAAGTACAGGGGTGTAGAAAACTCTATTCCCAGTCACTGGGAAAGCAGCAGTACGTAACATAGGCTGAGAGTTGTATAGATGCTCACCACAGACATGCTTGAAAATGAGGCTCAGAAACCTTGGATATCGAATAGCAGCTGGACGTGTTTCCAGCTGCACCAGGTTCCTCAAATTCATGGAAATCCACCGAGCCATGTTCATGGTAGTCCCATCTACGAGCTGTAGGACTATTGGGATCTCATCACGACTAAGCTGGTCAAAAGAACAAACTTTGCTGCTGAAGCACATAACCACAGAGGCAAATAAGAAGTTGTAAGTGGCTGATAGATCCTTCCTGAACAGAGTGGCTCCAATCTTGGGTTCTGCCACACCAAAAAAGCGAAGCATATTTCCCATCTGATCATTTTCAGGCTGTAACTGATCATAAGTTTCAGCCACAGGGAGATGCAGAACTTCCCTGATAAGACCAGTACTGATCTCAATGGTCTGAGCCCCATTGAGAATAGTTCCCCTTATGACTTTGGTTGCTGGGTGGTAGGCACAGGTGTACCAGAACTCATAGACCATTTCCTGGTACAGGACACCAGGGGTGGCAGTCATGGCGTAATGCAGAGGGTGAACCTTTAGAAACTCCACCATATTCTCATAACCTTTCCCCACATAGTTTTTGGGAATGGTTAGGTTGGCTATATAGTTTGTGGGTTTCAGTGTTAGCATTGTGGTAACAGAAGAATGTTTCTGAACATCTGCACCAACAAATACTGGGAGAAAGGGGTTGTTTCGGTGAACCATAGTGAGAATAGTGAGGATATGAGCACAAGACACTTAGTCGAATTTAGGGTTCTTTGGAAGTTATGGAAGAAGTAAGGAAGACGAAGATGTAACAGTAGATGGGTATTTATAGGGTTTGAATTGGAGTGGGTATGGGAGAGAAAAGTTTGGGCGGTTGATTTGAAAAGTCCTTTAATGGAAAACGGAACGGTTGTCCATGTCAGAACGGTTGTCAGACCACTTGAGCCCTTTTTAGTCACTAACACACGTTAACACACATTATCCGCAGTAATTAAGTTAAATAAATACAGATATTAAATAACTTAATTGTGAAGAAAGGTAATTAAAACTAATGGTCTAAGATGTTGGTCAAACCTGTGATGAGCAGGGTCATCACAAGCTGTTCATTCTCCAAGCTGTTCATTCAACCTGTGCAGCTATGCAAGAACAGGTTGTGTTCAATAGCTGACCAGGTTACAAGACAATGTCCTGTATGACAGATTAAGAGAGTGAGCAGGTTGGAGGTTTGATCAACAGACCAGGTTTAAGATGGAAACTAATATTGTCAAACCTGTTATACGCTCAAGCTGTGTAAGTTTTCAGAAATTGGCTAAGTGTAGAACATGCATAGCCTGTTTTGCTTATGCTGTTCTGAGAAACTTGAGCAGTGTGAGACATATAATAACTTAGAAAATTTAGGACACTTAGTCACTTTTATTTAACATGCCCAACTTGCTTACAAGATAATTAAACCTGTTTTCATCAAGAGGCTTGGTGAAAGTATCTGTAAGCTGTTCATCTGTGGAAACAAAACTTACCTCCACATTACCTTTCTGGATGTGATCCCTGATGAAGTGATGTCTGACCTCTATATGCTTTGTTCTAGAATGAAATACTGGATTGTTGGAGATATCTATAGCACTTGTATTGTCACACAAGATAGGAGTCTTCCTATATACAAGTCCATAGTCTTCAAGCTGATGCTGCATCCACAGAATCTGCCCACAGCAGCAATATACTCAGCTTTAGCAGTAGAAGTAGAAACTGAGTTCTTCTTCTGGCTACACCAACTTATCAACTTACCACCAAGAAGTTGACACCCACCTGTTGTGCTTTTTCTGTCTAGCCTGCAGCCTGCCAAACCAGAATCTGAGTATCCTGTTAGCTCAAGACTTGAGTCTTTGGTATACCAAAGACCCAAACCTGGGGTACCCTTAAGGTATCTGAAGATTCTTTTTACAGCAGCTAGATGTGATTCTTTAGGATTAGCTTGAAACCTAGCACATAAACAGGTAGCAAACATAATATCTGGTCTACTAGCAGTTAAATATAGCAAGCTCCCAATCATGCCTCTGTTAGCTGTTACTGAAACAGCTTTTCCACTGGCATCTGCATCCAACTTTACATTGGTTGCCGTTGGGGTTTTGATAGCAGAACTTTGATCAAATTTAAACTTTTTCAAAAGATCTAAAGTATACTTTCTTTGATTTATGAAATTTCCATTTGAGATTTGTTTAACCTGTAATCCTAAAAAGAAAGTAAGTTCTCCCATCATACTCATTTCATATTTAGACTTCATGAGTTGTGAAAAATTCTTTCATAACTTTTCATTAGTAGAACCAAATATTATGTCATCCACATAAATTTAAACAAGCATAATATCAGACTTCACATTCTTTATGAACAGTGTGGTGTCCACTTTACCTCTGGAATAACCATTGCTCATAAGGAAATCAGTTAGAGTGTCATATTAGGCACTAGGGGCTTGTTTTAGACCATAAAGGGCTTCGTCCAACTTATAGACAAAACCTGGATGATGTTCATTTTCAAAACTGGAGGCTGCTTGACATAGACTTCTTCTTGCAGGTTACCATTCAAAAATGCACTCTTCACACCCATTTGAAATACCTTCATGCTCTTATGAGCAGCGTAGGCTAGAAATAAACCAATTGCCTCTAACCTGGCCACAGGAGCAAATGTTTCATCATAGTCAATGCCTTTTTCCTGTCTGTAGCCTTGAGCAACTAGTCTTGCCTTATTTCTAATGACATGACCTTGCTCATCCATCTTGTTCCTGAAAACCCATTTGGGGCCGATTATTGTTTTTCCTTTAGGAGCAGGGACCAACTTCCATACTTTGTTTCTCTCAAACTGATTGAGTTCTTCTTGCATAGCAGTGATCCAATTGGCATCTTTAAGTGCTTCATCCACTTTCTTAGGCTCCATCAGGGACACAAAGCTAGAAAATATACAAAAGTTTCCTAAGCTGTCCCATCTTGTTTGCACCCCTTTGTTGATGTCCCCAATTATTTGATCATTTGGGTGACACCTGATCCACTTAGTTTCTTGCCTCAATGAGGATTCTCCTGAGTTATCTTCAACAGGTCATGTTGAGCAGCTCTCAAGATTTTCAGACACAATGATATCTTGAGCCTGTTCACTTGTTGAACATGACTCTCCAGTGTTGAACATATCAGCAGAGGATCCAGGAAAATCAGCATTGATTGGTTAAGAACATGAAGTTGTAATTATGTTAGTACACTTATTCACACAGGATGTATCAACATAGTTGTCACACCCCGTTACCCCGGTTGGCAACGAAGCGTGACATTGCGGAAGCGTAACCATAATCATAACGAACGACCACTATATGGACGTTTTCAAAATACATCGATATAACTTCAAAATAGAGAAATGTTTCACATAGCCCCAAAATGATACAGAGTAGTTCGCAAGATACAGAGATTTAAATACATAATTAAATTAACCAAAATAATGCAAACAAATCTCCGATGGTTTGGAAATGAATGCGACTCCAAAAGTACGGAAGCTCGAAAATACTTCCGATGCGGTGCACTTGCCTTAATTTCCTAAAAATACATGCTAAAATACGTCAACAAAATTGTTGGTGAGCTCATAGGTTTACGTGAAAAGACCAATTGTATGGACATTATCTGATGAGTTGAATTTATAAAGCATAAATTCCATGTATGTATTACACAAACCATCATGCAACCGAAGCTTAATTAAATGAGTTTGTCCTGTGCAGTATTCCTATACGTAATACCGTGTGTTGAATATATATGCATCCCGCCGTTAGACAATTAAGACTAACCCGAATGGGGGACATGACTCCCGATAGATCTATCCACAATATATTCACGCTTGAAAATAAATGCAATTCACGGTTCATGATTTAAGGGCTGATGGATCCACACATGTAATACATATAAGAAATAAACAGTTTTGATGTCCATATGAAAATCGTGCATGCATTTCCACCCCAATAGATAGTGAAAATAGGGCTATGAGGACACGCAGCATGTTGATGGCAAAATGATCGTAAAAACGACGATTTTCGTTGTTGATGAGTGATGACACCGGGCACGTTTAACCGACTCCTAAATGATATAAGGGATTTAATAACTCCCATATATGATAATATGTATATATAAATTTTAAGGGAATTTCGTCCCGGAATTTTATCTTGTTACCTCAGAGGTCTTGTTACTTAGGATTAGGTGAGGGTATCTTTTCTTAAACTGGCCTTGGCATGCCTAAGTGAATTCTGGTCCATGTCTAGAATTCCATCTGACCTTGAGGATGGTTATACGACTGTGCTTCAATCGTTTGACCTTACGGTCCATGATTTCTACCAGCTCTTTGATGCAGCAAAGTTTATCAGTTAGCTGGATCTCTTCAAAGGGGGTAACAAGTGTTTCCTCTAACAACCACTTCTTCAGATTCGATACATGGAAGGTATTGTGCATGCTTCTAAGCTCTGGTGGTAGCTCTAAACAATAAGCTACGAGTCCAATTACCTTTAAGACTTTGTATTGTCCAATGTATCAAGGGTTTAGTTTTTCCTTATTTTCCTAATCGTATCACGCCCTTCCATGGCGAGACTTTCATTGGTACTCGTTCTCCTAATTAGAACTCAAGGGATTTTCTCCCTACATCTGCATAACTTTCTGACAATCACGGGCAACTTTTACTTAGTTCCGCATCTGTACTATCTTTTCGGTAGCTTCGTGAATTATCTTAGGGCCAGTGATTTGGCTATCTCCTACTTCTTCCCTACAAATCGGCGATCGACACTTTCGCCCGTAGAGGGCCACAAACGGAGCAGCTTTAATACTCGAGTGATAGCTATTGTAGTACGATAATTCCACTAAGGCAATTGAGTATCCATTACACAGGCTCTTAATGTATGTTCTAAGGTTTGGATCATTTGATTATTCTGACCATCGTTCTGAGGGTGATATGTGGTACTCATGTCCAAGTTTGTATCCAAAGCTTGCTGTAATAATTGCCAAAAACCTAGATGTAGATCTGCTGTCCGTATCCTGAAATGATTATAATAGGCACTCTGCATCCGGAGACGACTTCCTTGAGGTACGTTTGGTCTAGCTTATTCATCCTGTTGTTCTCCTTGATGGGTAGGAATGCGCGGATTTTGTTAGGCAGTCGACTATTACCCAAATGGTTTCTGATGTTTTGTCTTAACCTTGGAGCATGTTAGGAATTTGCTGACATAGGTGGCAATGTCACCCTTCATGTTAGGCCACCCGTATAGCTCCTTGAGGGCATGATACATTTTATCGGATCCGGGGTGAACGGCATATCTTGATTTTTTTATCCTTCATCCATAGCCAACTTTCTTATTTCACCAAACAGGGTAATCAGACTCTATTCATGAAATATCGATTAGCCCTTATCCCAAACTATTTATCCATTCCGTGCAGGGCTTGTTTTTTCATATTTTCCTCCTTAACAACTTCTACTTGTGCATCATGAACTAAGGGAGGAAGGTTTGGTTGAATGGTTATAACTAGGGCTTGTACTCTTAATGGCTTAGCTCGTTCTTTTCGGCTCTGAGCGTTTGCAACGACATTAGTTTTCCTCAGGTGATAACGAATTTCACAGTTGCAATCACTTATTAGCTCCATCCAATGGCATTAATGTCTCCATGTCTTAAGGATAAAGACTACTACTCCAAGATCTAGATCATGCGTTATGTAGTTCACCTAGTGAACCCTAAGTTTTCATAAGGTATAAGCTATGACCCTATCTTTCTATATCAACCCATTGTGTGAAGCGTCACAGTAATCTACAAATTTCTTGCTTCTCTTGGATAAAAGAAGCGCGCTGCACAGATTGTGCTTTAAAAACTGATATGATGTCTCCTGATCCTCGCCCCAATCATACTTAATGTCTTTTCGGGTCAGTTTTGTTAGAGCTTTGGTGATCTTTGAGAAATTTTTGATAATTGCCTATAATAAGTGGCAAGTCTTAAGGACTGTCGTATCCTTATGGGGGTTCTAAGAGTTGACCAATTCCTGATAACCTCGATCTTTGCGGGGTCGACTTGGGTCCCTTTACTATTGATCACGTGACCGAGAAATCTTACCTATCTTAGCCAAAAGTCAAACTTAGAAAGCTTGGCATATAATTGTTCTTTATTCAACAACTCTAGAATCAGTCTTAAATGTTTGCTCGCGCTCCTCCTTGTTTAGTGAGTAGATTAAAAAGTCATTCATGAATACAATCACGAATTTCTGTAGATAAGGTTTGCATACCCGATGAGGTCCATGAGTACCGTTGGGGGGCACTGGTTAATCCAAACGGCATTAATAGGAATTTATGATGACCGAAACGGAATCGGAAAGCTGTCTTTGGAATATCTTTCTTGCGAACTCTAACATGATGATAACCAGAGCTTAGGTCGATCTTCCAATAAAAGCTTAATTCTTGGAGTTTGGCCAAACATGTCATTGATCCTTGTGAGCGGGTATCGGTTCCTTTAGTTTATTTAGCTCTTGGTAATTGATGCACATTCTGATGGTTCTATCCTTCTTCTTTATGAACAAAACTGGAGCTCCTCCAAAGCGAGGAACTCGGTTTGATAAACCCTCTATCTAAGAGCCCCTACAGTTGGTTGAACGATTCTTACACTATTGATGTGGCTAATCGGCATGGTGCTCGAGCCACTGGTACCACACCTGATACTAGGCCGATTTTTGAATTTGACTTGCCTCGATGTTGGGTGTTCAGGTAAGTGTTCTGGAAAAACTTTGGGGTAACCATAAATAATAAGAATATTTTCGAGCCACTTTTCCTTTGGCTCCCTCTCTGTCAACACTTCAGGGTCCTAATGCTGGAGATGATGCTTACTTTGGTATTTCTTGCTTTGCCTTGGACAGTAAGGACCTTCTAATTGGCTAAAGGTATATGAACCGTCTTCTTGTTGCACACTATTTTCGCACGATTTTTCAATAGTCAATCCATGCCTATGACCACGTCAAAACTTCCCAGTTTGACGGGCATCAAGTCTGTTTTAAACAGTCGGCCTAATAATTCTAAGGAGCATCCTCGACTTATATTATTTGTCTTAAGCGTCTTACTGTCATCAACCTCAATAGCATAAGTGGCACTTAATGGTGTAAAAATGGAATTTATCTGCTTACTGAATTTAGTGGATATAAAGCTCCTATCAGCACCAGTATCAAATAGTAGAAATGCATAAGTGGTATCTAATAGGGTAAGAGGATAAGTCTATGGGTTTAGAAATTTCTTAGGCAGATAGTCATAGCTTTATCTCCTCATACGCAGAGTTGTAGTTAAAACTTAGTTCCTTATTAAAGTTCTTGTTACCTAATCTTTGTATATGATATGGTCGGGATTTTTCGATAAATTTTCAAGCCTTACGTACATCTGATAGTAAAAACCTAGAGATATACTATAAACTGGTAGAAGGGTACTAAGTATGAGATGCCTTCGGGGTTTCCTCGTACTCCAGAGTGTTGAGTCGTTGGGTTAGTTCTGCACTGCGGGCTTTGTGCTCTGCTAGGCGCTGTCACAATTCGTCGATTCCGTATTGTTGAATCGCCTGGGTATTCTGGTTGGCCAAAGGTATATTGATGGTTCGTATTGTCTCCTGCTTAATCCTTGCAAATATTTCACTGACCTCTTGGTGGATTTTGTCGAAATTGGAGGTCGGGTCTGGCGGCCCTTGCCACCAACAGAGGCATCGTTTGTTACGTAGGTTTCTGGGTAAGTGTCGGCACTTGAGAGGAAGATGGTGTTCCGACTTCAAACTGGCTTTGGATCCCTTCCTCGTTTCTCCACTCTTGGAGAGTGTGAGGCATCCATTTCCCCTGTCTTACGTTTGCCCGTCGCTGCTGCGGCGGGCTTGACTAATGGGTAGGTACCGGGATAGACTCCCATTGTGCTAGTCACACCCTTTCCATAGAGGTGAATTTCTTTAACGGTCCATTGGGATGGTTTCTCAGGTGTAAGATGGAATACGTGGTGGTGAAGGTGGAGCAATTTGTGCTGCAGGGCCACAGTAGCCCTCCTTGTGTTTCGACGGGTCCATTACATCATCATTGATTGGGTCTAGATGGGTCTCCGATCCAAGGTACATCTAAGTGTCACCTTGGTTTCCTTGTTCCATGGGTGAGAATTCATCCTCAGAGTCAAAGAGGATAATATCCGTATTGTATGACATGTTCATCAGGGTCCTTATATATGTTCACAGTGTTTGAAGAAACTTTAGTTTTTGTAATAGTTATAGTCTAGGTACTAATGCAACCTAGTTCACTATAACTATGGCTCTGTACCAATCTGTCACACCTCGTTACCCCGTCTGGAAACGAAGCGTGACGTCGCGGAAGCGTAACCATAATCATATCGAACGACCACTATATGGACGTTACATCGATATGACTTCGAAATATAGAAATGTTTTACATAGCCCGAAAATGATAAAGAGTAGTTCGCAAGATACATAGATTTAAATACATAATTAAATTAACCAAAATAATGCAAATAAATCTTCGATGGTTTGAAAATTAATGCGACTCCAAAAGTACGGAAGCTTGAAATTATTTCCGATGCGGTGCACTTGCCTTAATTTCCTGAAAATACATGCTAAAATACGTCAACAAAATTGTTGGTGAGCTCATAGGTTTACGCGAAAAGACCAACTGTATGGACATTATCAGATGAGTTTAATTTATAAAGCATAAATTTCATGTATGTATTACACAAACCATCATGCAACCGAAGCTTAATTAAATGAGTTTGCCCTGTGCAGTATTCCCATACGTAATACCATGTGTTGAATATATATGCATCCCGTCGTTAGCCGATTAAGACTAACCCGAATGGGGGACATGACTCCCGATAGATCTATCCACAATATATTCGCGCTTGCAAATAAATGCAATTGACGGTTCATGATTTGAGGGCTGATGGATCCACACATGTAATACATATAAGAAATAAACAGTTTTGATATCCATATGAACATCGTGCATGTATTTCCACCCCAATAGATAGTGAAAATAGGGCTATGAGGACACACAGCATGTTGATGGCAAAATGATTGTAAAAACGACGATTTTCGTTGTTGATGAGTGATGACACCGGACGCGTTTAACCGACTCCTAAATGATATAAGGGATTTAATAACTCGCATATATGATAATATGTATATATAAATGTTGTTATGTTTTAAATCACCCAACATTATATGTTTATAAATAAAACTCACTTAAAACGTCAAGTTTATATATATAACTTTCCAGTTTTTAAAGGTTTTTTGGCCTACTTTGAGGCTGTTTTTGACCAAGCTCCAAAATGATTTAGGCTTTGGTTTTCTTGGACATTAAACTACTATATACAAATAGATTTTAAAGTCAAGAACGGCCATTTTTCGAGGTGTTTAGGTTAGGGAAAAAGCTCGTTAAAACCCTATGTTGGCCATTTTTGAGCTGTCAAACTTTCGGGTTCCCAAACAATATCTGGGGGTTCTAAAATCCATAATAAATTATGAAAACTTCCAGATTTTTAGTTAAAACATAGATCTAACTTTTGAGACAAGAATCAACTCATTTTGTTAAGTTATGAATTAGTTATGATTTTTCAAAGTTGACGCAACATTTCTGCCGAAATTCCGCATTTCATAAACTTGAAATAACTTGTGATTCTTGTTGTTTATTCAAAAACTACTTGTATAAAAAGTTTTAAAACACATTTATATAAATTGTTTTCATAATATTTATACTTACATAATGTGTTTATATATTTATAAACACATTTGAAGAAAATAAACTTAAAATATTTCACTGACCTCTTGGTGGATTTTGTCGAAATTGGAGGTCGGGTCTGGCGGCCCTTGCCACCAACAGAGGCATCGTTTGTTACGTAGGTTTCTGGGTAAGTGTCGGCACTTGAGAGGAATATGGTGTTCCGACTTCAAACTGGCTTTGGATCCCTTCCTCGTTTCTCCACTCTTGGAGAGTGTGAGGCATCCATTTCCCCTGTCTTACGTTTGCCCGTCGCTGCTGCGGCGGGCTTGACTAATGGGCAGGTACCGGGATAGACTCCCATTGTGCTAGTCACACCCTTTCCATAGAGGTGAATTTCTTTAACGGTCCATTGGGATGGTTTCTCAGGTGTAAGATGGAATACGTGGTGGTGAAGGTGGAGCAATTTGTGCTGCAGGGCCACAGTAGCCCTCCTTGTGTTTCGACGGGTCCATTACATCATCATTGATTGGGTCTAGATGGGTCTCCGATCCAAGGTACATCTAAGTGTCACCTTGGTTTCCTTGTTCCATGGGTGAGAATTCATCCTCAGAGTCAAAGAGGATAATATCCGTATTGTATGACATGTTCATCAGGGTCCTTATATATGTTCACAGTGTTTGAAGAAACTTTAGTTTTTGTAATAGTTATAGTCTAGGTACTAATGCAACCTAGTTCACTATAACTATGGCTCTGTACCAATCTGTCACACCTCGTTACCCCGTCTGGAAACGAAGCGTGACGTCGCGGAAGCGTAACCATAATCATATCGAACGACCACTATATGGACGTTACATCGATATGACTTCGAAATATAGAAATGTTTTACATAGCCCGAAAATGATAAAGAGTAGTTCGCAAGATACATAGATTTAAATACATAATTAAATTAACCAAAATAATGCAAATAAATCTTCGATGGTTTGAAAATTAATGCGACTCCAAAAGTACGGAAGCTTGAAATTATTTCCGATGCGGTGCACTTGCCTTAATTTCCTGAAAATACATGCTAAAATACGTCAACAAAATTGTTGGTGAGCTCATAGGTTTACGCGAAAAGACCAACTGTATGGACATTATCAGATGAGTTTAATTTATAAAGCATAAATTTCATGTATGTATTACACAAACCATCATGCAACCGAAGCTTAATTAAATGAGTTTGCCCTGTGCAGTATTCCCATACGTAATACCATGTGTTGAATATATATGCATCCCGTCGTTAGCCGATTAAGACTAACCCGAATGGGGGACATGACTCCCGATAGATCTATCCACAATATATTCGCGCTTGCAAATAAATGCAATTGACGGTTCATGATTTGAGGGCTGATGGATCCACACATGTAATACATATAAGAAATAAACAGTTTTGATATCCATATGAACATCGTGCATGTATTTCCACCCCAATAGATAGTGAAAATAGGGCTATGAGGACACACAGCATGTTGATGGCAAAATGATTGTAAAAACGACGATTTTCGTTGTTGATGAGTGATGACACCGGACGCGTTTAACCGACTCCTAAATGATATAAGGGATTTAATAACTCCCATATATGATAATATGTATATATAAATGTTGTTATGTTTTAAATCACCCAACATTATATGTTTATAAATAAAACTCACTTAAAACGTCAAGTTTATATATATAACTTTCCAGTTTTAAAGGTTTTTCGGCCTACTTTGAGGCTGTTTTTGACCAAGCTCCAAAATGATTTAGGCTTTGGTTTTCTTGGACATTAAACTACTATATACAAATAGATTTTAAAGTCAAGAACGGCCATTTTTCGAGGTGTTTAGGTTAGGGAAAAAGCTCGTTAAAAACCCTATGTTGGCCATTTTTGAGCTGTCAAACTTTCGGGTTTCCAAACAATATCTGGGGGTTCTAAAATCCATAATAAATTATGAAAACTTCCAGATTTTTAGTTAAAACATAGATCTAACTTTTGAGACAAGAATCAACTCATTTTGTTAAGTTATGAATTAGTTATGATTTTTCAAAGTTGACGCAACATTTCTGCCGAAATTCCGCATTTCATAAACTTGAAATAACTTGTGATTCTTGTTGTTTATTCAAAAACTACTTGTATAAAAAGTTTTAAAACACATTTATATAAATTGTTTTCATAATATTTATACTTACATAATGTGTTTATATATTTATAAACACATTTGAAGAAAATAAACTTAAAACAAAACTAGTGATTTATAAACTTGAGTTTTAATGAAACTTGTTGTTGTTGGTGATTATATATATTATGCAAGACTTATATAAACATAAATACAAGGGATTTCAAGTTAGTAATTACTTACTTTGGGGTATTAGAAGTATGTAAACTAGTAGAAGTTGAATTCTTGAAAAGTTGCACCAAGAACACTTGAAATAAACTTGAAGAAATAAAAATTGCAACTTTTGCTTGGGAGGCTTGTTGATGGCTGATTTTTTTGAGAGTTTTTGAGACAGTTTTTGTGTTGCAAGGTGTGAAGAATGTGGATGAAATGATCTCTTATTTATATATGGAAAAGTGGTCTTTCAATTGGAGGTTGAGTGAGAATTTGGTTGAAATGAAAAAGAGTATGATGAATGAGGATTTGATTTTGATGGGTTATGGAGTTTTGTAATAATAATAAAAAAAGAAGTCAAACCCTATGATGAGACCACCTATGGACCAGCCATAAGGGTGTTATTATGGTGTATTTTCATTTTTTTTGGTATAAATGTATTTCAAAGTGTATTATTGTATTTCCCTTTTTATGTAAATTCATAAATACTTATGAATACATTAGTTTAATGAATTGTTTTAGTCTTGCATAATTAATGTTAAGTAAGTGTATTGGTGTATGATTAGTATCACTAATCATAGTTTAACTATGTACTTAGTTGGATTAATCCATCATATCGCAAATCGATTGAATTAATTGATTTGCCGATTCATCGCACCAATGAAATTGATTCCAATTGTGTTGTATTTCCTTATGAACATTGTTAATCACCTTGATTAATTGCTAATGACCACTGATTAGGTTATAAATTGCTAATAAACATTGATTAGGTCATAGTTGCTAACCTGGTTTAGTGCCGGATGTTACAATAGTCATCATCATGCCCATCATGATTAGCAGGTTCCACTCTGGATGTAGTCGAAGCTTTTGAGTCCTTTTCTTCATTGATGGAATGCATAAGATCATCAAAGCTGAATTCTCCTTAAACTGATTCAGGAACAGCTTTGATGGAGGCACTCCTAGACTCTTCAAAGTTGACATTGATAGATTCATCTATCATCTTTCTCTTGTTGTTGTATACTCTGTAGGCTTTGGAAATAGCATAATATCCAACAAACACACCTTCATCAGCTCTGGGTTCAAACTTCGCTAGTTGGTCTCTTTGATTCAGAATGAAGCAGGGACATCCAAACACATGGAAATAGCTAATGTTTGGCCTCCTCCCTTTGATTAACTCATTGGGAGTCTTGTTGAACCTTTTCACCACCAAGGATCTATTTTGGGTAAAGCAGGCAGTATTGACAGCTCAGCCCAGAATGATGAAGGTAGACCTGATGCACACAACATGGTTCTAGCAGCTTCAATGAGAGTTCTGTTTCTGCTTTCAGCAACTCCATTTTGTTGTGGAGTTCTTACAGGTGAGAAGTTCTGTGAGATCCCTCTTTCTTCACAGAAGTCCTCAAGAGGACTGTTTCTGAAATCAGTACCATGATCACTTCTAAGCTGCTTGACTTGAGCAGAGTTCAGCATTTCCATCTTTTTGATAAATCCAATGATTTCTCTAGCAGCCTCTCCTTTGCTCTTCAGAAAGATCACCCATGTAAACCTGGAGAACTCATCAACCATTACTAGAATGTATCTTCTTCCTCCTAGACTTGGGACATAATGACTGGTCTAAACAAGTCCATGTGGATTAAGAAGAGAGGAGTATCAATAGAGAAATTGTGCTTAGATTTAAAAGATGATTTTCTCTTCTTGCCTTTTCTCACAAGCTGTGCAGAGTTTATCCTTAACAAAGGTTATAGAAGGCAAACCTATTACCAACTCTTTCTTACAGAGTTTGTTGATATTCTTGAAGTTCAGGTGTGATAGCCTTTTGTGCCCTAACCAGTTCAGGTCTGCATTGCTTCTTGAGATAAAACAGGTTTCAGTTGTGGGATCAGCAGATTTCATGTCCACAACATATACACCATTGTTTCGTTGTGCATACAACACAACTTTGCCTTGGGGATCCAATATGTAACCCAGGTGCTCATAAAAGTTAACCTTGTAGGCAGCATCACACAGTTGACTTATGCTTACAAGATTATGTTTCAGCCCAGACACATAGGCTACCCTTTTAAATACAGTAGCACCAGCTCGAAGAGTTCCATATCCTTCTGTGGATCCCTGTACATTGTCACTAAATGTGACTTTTGGCCCTTTTTCAGGCCTGAGATCACTCAGCAGGTCCTTGCAACCTGTCATATGTCCTGAGCAGCCACTGTCCAAGTAACAAACTTGGGATCGTTATTTGTCCTGCAGAGTGTCATGAGAAAATATTATTTGTTTTTATGGGAACTCATTATAGGGATGAGTTCTCCTACTTCATCAACATTTGTTGATGGATCAGTGATGTTTACACTAATATTTCCTATTTGGATAGAATCAGCTTGGATACTATCCTCATTGACTATGTTACTTCCAACACTGCTTGTTTTTTCAATGATGGAACTAGCAGAGTCAACAAGCCTCATGTCCTCAGTTTCAGGACAGTCTTTGGCCATATGTGTCTTCTTCCCACATTTATAACATTTTCTCTTTTTAGCATTTTTGGAAGAAGAGCCTCCAGAAACATATTCTGAGTTATTCTTGCTGATTCTGTCAGCAGGTTTAGCAAACTTATTACTATTTTTAGATGAATCAACAGTTTGGGTTGAAGGCACAATGGAAACACAGCTTTGCCTGTATCTTCTTTCCTCTTTTTGGGAGGACATATATCAAACACAGGAATTTTGATTGGCCTTTGACCTTCCACAGGTTTGGAAAACTTATTCCCAAATTTCTCAGGTTGAGCAATGGCTTTGCCTTTGCTCTTACTGAGATGTGATGGATGTTGCCTATCAACATAATCACAGCTTTTGGTTTTGATAGACTTTCATTTATAACCAATTTTCCACTATGATTTAAAAACTTATTTGAAACCACAACAGATTTACTTTCAACATGAGACAAACCCCTCTTGAAAGCAGGCTGCTTACCTTTTGAAAACTTTTTCTCAAAATGATTAGCATCAAAAGGATTAACAGGTCTCTTACTATAAACTTTAGACCCAGAGCCTGTTTTGTCAACAAGTTTAGAGTCCACAGCTGCAGCTTGAGCTTGTTTTCCTTTCTTTTGCTTGTGTGAATCAGCAGAGCACTTAGCAAGCTGATCTGATGGAGAACATATTCCATCATCAGTTTTTGGAGCTTTTTCACACAAGCTGTCAGTATTTTGAGGTCTCAAAAACCTGTTTTTTGAGACTAGCTTACCATTTACTTTCTGAATGAAAGTGCTGGGAAGCTCACCAAGAGTGGATAAGTCAGTTTTCAAATTATCTATCTCAACAATTGAAGCTGCTTTATCAAGATCCCCTCCAAGATAGGCTTGGATTTGTGCAGGGATCTGTTGACTGATGCAATGGCTGACTTTTTGTGTAGATTGGCACCAAGAGTCACCAATCTTTTGAAGCTTTTCATGTTTTATCTCTGTTTCTCTCTTTTCCTCTAATAAAATGGAGTTGATGTGTTTTAACTCATCAAGCTCAGTTTCCAACTTATGGAAACTGTCCAGTTTATTAGTTTTTATGTCAAGACCAGTTTTAGGCTTAGAGATTTCAGACAATAAAACATTGTGCTTCTCAACAGCAGCTTTTAAATCAACAAGTATATATTCAAACATTTTTACTTTTTCATCAGAACTGTATGGCATAAAGTTTTGTACCTTGTACATCATTGTGAGATTCCAGTTCTCTAAGTTGCTGAAGGCTTCAGCTTCAGCCAGGTCTTGTTTGAAGTTGCTTGTTGATGGGACATCAGTGTTGGCCATCAAACAGTTGTTATCTTCTTCATCTGAAGATGAGTCAGATTCTTCCCAATCACATGTCTCGGCCATGAGTCCCTTATGCTTGTTGGAAGCCACTGAGTTTTCCAACTTTTTCAGCTTAGACATGGCCATAAGGTACTTAACCCTGTAGCCATCGTGCCTGTTTGTCTTGAATGGTTTGGATGATTGGCCAACTGTTGGAATTAGTGTCCAAGTCACAATTATTTGTAAACATATTGTTATCAGGCTGGATCCTTTTTGGGTGCATGCAATGAACTGTAAAGAGAAGATGATTAACTTAAATATATAATGTTAATTAGTTTGTTAATTTATTATGTTTAATAAATTAATTAGAAACTAAATAATTGATTATATTTGATTAATGGGTTAGTTTGTTAATTTATTAATAGTTAATAAATTAACCGGAAGCTAATAGAATTAATTGAGGAAGTACATGGGCTAAACTGCAATTAGTTGATAGTCAACAGGGCACCCCCTAAACCCTAATAGGGGGGCCGGCCACCAATCCATCCCACATGGATTTGAGATAAAAAATTTGTAGGTTTCTAAAACCTATAAATAGGCAGCCCCTGCCTGCTTCATTCCTCGCTCATTCAATTCTAAGTTCTCTAACGATCACAAGGGATACCAGTTTTTGGGACTCTGAGATTTGAGCTTAGAAAAGTTATAATTATCTTTTCTTTTGTTCATTGGGTGTGAACAACTAGAGGCGATCTTGCTTTAGACGCTAGTTGCTCGATTCAGAGGCTGTTCGTGAAATCGTTCTTCGTGGAGAAAATTGCGAATTTTCTCAATGTTAGTTTTTTTTATTCATCTCTTTATTTTAATAATTAGTTTCTTAGCTTGTTTGGTTAGATCCTTAAGGTTTTATATTCTTGCATAGTTAGGTTATTTAATTTTCCGCAAAGTTTTAATGTAACCTTGCAAGGGTATAGGAAACCCAACAGTGGTATCAGAGCCAGGTTAACCTAACGAGCTTTGCACTAATTTTGAGATGATAATCTTGTTCTTAAATTTCGAAATTTGTTTTGATTAATTTTCGGAATTTTGATTTAATTTTAATGGTGTTTTTAATTTTAAATTAAATTGTTTAAACTTAAAATTAATTTTTAAATATTATATAAATCTGAAAAATTAATGTTTAATTAATTTTTCGAAATTTTTGGAGTAAAATTCGTATTTTGATAATTATTTAATTTTTAAAATAGTTTTTAAATATTAAATTAATTGTCTAAATTTTGAAAATTGTTTTTCATATTTATCTTCAGATTTTCGGATTTTTAAAATGTTTTAAATGGATAAATCTGAAATATTAAATAAATTATTATTTTGTTAATTTAATTAAGGGTTTGATTTTTCGGGTTTTAGATAAACATGCCTTAGAGATAAGCTTGATTTTCTAGGTTTATCCTAAATCCTATTTATCTAGAAATTACCTTAATTTAAATTAAGTGCTTATGCTAAAGGTTTTAGAATATCATAATTTATTAGGATAAACTTGTATTATCCTAGGTTTAAATTTTGAGGATTTATATGGTTATATATATAGGTTTCGGATTTAATATATATATTTAATAATTAAATGTTTCTTATTTTATTTAAATATTGAAACAGAAATATATATATATATATAATATAAATATTAATTTAAACCCTAATATTTTAAATTGTTTAGAATATACCCTGAATTTTAAAATGTTTAAAATAGACCCTTTAATTTTAAAAGTATAAAATTAAACCCCTAAGATTTAAAAGAAATTTATATATGTATTATTGATTATATATATATATATCATTTAAATCTAATTACATCGTCAGTCAATTGATAAATCGGCTCACCCATAGTGAACAAACTATAAACGAGGTATAAGGCGGGTCGCTCTGCTTCCCTGAAGGAGTAGGTTTTTAACAGCTTCGCGCTGACCTACCTCCTCCGCTTCGCTGTGCGTTCAATGGAGCCACCGAGGACTTTTGATAGGATGGTGTCCAGATTAAAAGTATAATCTAAAGTACTAAAACAAAAATCCCGTTTTAGATATATCAAAAGTGAATTAGTATGCAAATCCATGAAAAATGCACATCTCCTATATGCACTGTTAGTGGAGCGTGTGTATTGACCGGCACACTAATGAGAGACATATTAGGAGGTGATGTAGGACTCGCGATTCCCGGACTGATCCGTGCCAGGTCTTACGCAGTTTTGCATTGTTAGATACACCATCTTCTCAGTGATCCTCGGCAACTCAGTCACGGATAGTAGTTGAGCATAACCGAGATTAACATGCCATTGATAAGATTCAATAAATCTCAAAAGATCTAGGAATTTCATAGAGATTAAAATCGACAAGAGTTTGTCCACCTAAAATAAATTCGTGGCGTGATTACGGCGACCCTTTTTATAAAACGAATCGAAAATATGGATCCTAGCCTTAATTCAAATTGGGTAAATTGTTTAAGGAATACTTCATACTAACTAAAACTTTAACTTCTACTGGTACTCCCACTCCTGCTCCCAACCACGCATCCAACTTCTCACTCCTTTCCGTTCTGGGTAGGGATAAACTATCCGGTCCGAACTATGTGGACTGGATGAGAAACCTCAGGTTTACGCTGAGGTACGAGAACAAGGAGTGTGTTCTCGATGAACAAATTCTCACACTGAATGAGAATCCCACCCAGGAGGAAATGGACGCACACCAGAAACATTACGATGATGCAAACAAAGTGTCCTGCATCATGGCGCCATCCATGGTTCCTGAGCTTGCTAAAGCCTTCGAGAATACATGGGCCTTTGAGATGAATCAGCAGCTGCGAGAGATGTTTGAGGCTAAGGCGAGCAAAGAGCGCCTTGATGTGGTAAGATCCCTCATGGCCTGCGACCTGGAACATCTATCTGCACTTTTGTCCTTGAGATGAAGGGGTACTTCAACCGGCTGGAGGCTCTCAATACGGTGTTTGACTCTGAGTTTTGCACCAATATCATTCTTTCTGGACTGCCCACCATCTATAATCAATTCGTACTCTCCTATCAGATGAACATGAATCAGAAGGAGACGTCAGTTATGGAACTACATAATCTGCTCCGAACCGCTGAACTGGGCATCAAGAAAGATGAGACCCCTGTGGCCCCTGTCCTTACTGTCGGTAAGGACTCAAAGAAACGGAAGTCATCCTGGAAGGCTCCAAAAGGAAAGTCCAAGAAAGGGTCTCAAGGGAGAACAGAGTCCAGTATTGTGCCTACTAAAGATTCGAAGGAAGCAGTATGCTTTACTGCAATGGCAAGGGGCACTGGAAGCGAAGCTGCCCATCATATCTGAAGGACCTTAAAGATGGCAAAGTCGAAAAGGCCAGCACCTCAGGTATGTTCATGTTCGAACTCCATAACACTTCTATCTCTAATTCATGGGTTCTTGATACAGGATGTGGTACTCACATTTGCTCTGTATTGCAGGGACTAAGGGAAAGTAGAAGCTTGAAGCATGGGGAGCTGAACCTAATCATGGGGAATCGAAAGATCACGCCTGTGAAGAAAGTCGGAAGGTTCCAGCTCGTGCTTAGATCAGGAGTAGAGATTAGCTTAAATAATTGCTGTTATTCACCCGATATGAATCGAAACATCATTTCATTGTTTGCCTTGTATAAGGATGGATACAATTTCAGCTTTGATAATAATAATGGAAGTATTTTGGTTTATTTGAATGATGTTTTTATATTCAAAGCTTGTCCTTATAATGGCATATATGAAACTGTTGAGTGTGATAACAACCTATTATTTAATATTGATTCTAACGAAATTGATAAGTCCAAATTGTGGCACTGTCGCCTTGGGCACATTAACAAGAAACGCATCGCCCAACTCTAAAAGGATGGAGTGTTGGAATCATTCGACCTAAAATCGGATGATGTATGCGAATCCTGTTTACTGGGCAAGATGACAAAATCACCATTCACAGGAACGTGTGAAAGAGGTGAAGGACTATTTGATTTGGTCCACACAGATGTATGTGGGCCATTCCGATGTGCTACAAAAGGGGAAAATCGGTACTATGTCACCTTTACAGATGACTATAGTAGATTTGGATATGTTTATTTAATTAAACATAAGTCCGACACTTTTGAGACATTCAAAAGATATCAAAGTGAAGTAGAGAATCAACTGGGCAGAAAGATAAAGGTTCTCCGCTCCGACATGGGAGGAGAGTACCTTAGTATCGAGTTTCTCGATCATCTTAGAAGATGTGGAATAGTTTCCCAGTTAACACCTCCTAGAACACCACAACTCAACGGAGTTGCAGAGAGGAGAAACAGGACCTTGTTAGACATGGTCTGATCTATGATGAGTCGAGCAACACTTCCAGTAAGTTTCTGGGGTTATGCATTAGAAACTGCGGCACATATTCTAAATGTAGTACCCACCAAGAAAGTTTCAAAGACACCTTACGAGATGTGGAAGGGAAAACGTCCTTCCCTTGGTCACATCAAGATCTGGGGTTGTGAAGTCTTCGTTGGACGAGAGACCTCTGACAAACTCAGTCAAAGATCTGAAAAGTGTCTATTCGTCAGTTACCCACAAGAGTCATTTGGATATCTATTTTACAGACCACGTGAAAACGTAGTGTTTGTATCTCGAAGAGGAGTGTTCCTCGAGAAGGAGATAATATCTAAAGAGGACAGTGGGAGTAAGATCGATCTTGATGAGATTCAAGATACTTCCGATAAAGAACCAACTGCAAACACTGACCATCAACATGAGGCTGAGATGCCTGTTGAACCCAATGACATATCCTTACCTTTGCGCAGATCCGGTAGAGTTAGCAATCCTCCTGAGTTCTACTATGGTTTCCATATTGAACAGGATGATATGATTAGTGATAGTACACTAGTCGACTTAGATGAACCAGCTAACTACGGGGAAGCGATGGCAGGCCCTGAGGCAGCCAAATGGAAGGAAGCTATGGATAGCGAGATTGAATCCATGTATGGCAACCAAGTTTGGAACATGGTTGATCCCACACCCGGTCTAAAGACGGTGGGTTGTAAGTGGATATTCAAGAAGAAAACAGATATGAACGGGAAAGTACACACTTACAAAGCTAGGCTGGTGGCAAAGGGCTATACTCAAACCTACGGGATTGACTATGAGGAAACCTTTTCACCGGTAGCTAAGATTAAATCCATAAGGATAGTTCTGGCCATAGCTGCGTTTCATGACTATGAAATCTGACAGATGGATGTGAAAACCGCTTTCCTTAACCGGAAATTGATAGAGGATGTGTGTATGACACAACCTGAAGGTTTTGTAGACACCAAGTATCCTAAGAAAGTGTGTAAGCTTCAGAAGTCCATTTATGGACTAAAGCAAGCTTCTCGAAGCTGGAATCTTTGCTTTCATGAGAAAATCACAGAGTTTGGATTTTCTAGAAGCGAAGATGAGTCCTGCATATATGTCAAGGTCAGTGGGAGCACTGTAGTCTTCCTGGTATTATATGTCGATGACATATTACTTAGAGGAAATGACATCCCAACATTACAGAGTGTAAAAGATTGGTTGGGAAGATGTTTCGCTATGAAGGATCTAGGAGATGCAGCTTTTATTCTGGGTATAAAGATTTATAGAGATAGAACGAGACGTCTAATAGGACTAAGCCAGGATACGTACTTGGACAAAATACTGAAAAGGTTCTGTATGGAGAAGTCTAAGAAGGGGAACCTTCCCTTTGCTCATGGCATAAAGATTAGTAAAGACATGAGCCCGAAGACACAGGAGGAACGAGACAGAATGAGTCGAGTTCCATATGCTTCGGCCATAGGATCTATAATGTATGCCATGACATGTACGAGGCCTGATGTCTCATTTGCTTTAAGCATGGTGAGTCGACATCAGCAAGACCCTGGTGAAGGTCATTGGACGGCGGTCAAGAATATTCTTAAGTATTTAAGAAATACTAAAGACAGGTTTTTAGTTTACGGTGGACAGGATGAACTCGAAGTAACCGGTTATTGCGATGCGAGTTTCCAAACGGATAGAGATGACTGTCGGTCACAATCTGGTTGGGTGTTCTTATTGAACGGGGGAGCCGTGACGTGGAAGAGTTCGAAGCAGGAAACCGTGGCAGACTCTACCTGCGAGTCAGAATATATTGCGGCCTCAGAAGCCTCAAAGGAAGCCATCTGGTTGAAGAATTTCATTGGAGATCTTGGAGTTGTCCCAACGGTTGAAGACCTCATCGAAATATTCTGCGACAACGAAAGTGCTGTTTTGTTGACTAAAGAACCCAAGGATCATGGAAAGTCCAAGCATATTGATCGGAAGTACCACTTTGTTCGTAGCAAGGTTGAAGAAGGACATGTGATTGTGAAAAGAGTGCGATCAGAGGAGTATCCAGCTGATCCGTTCACAAAGCCACTTTCTCAACCGAAACACTGTAGTCATGCTGTTAGCATAGGATTACGAGATAATGTAAAGTTTAGTAGTTAGTTTTGAATTTGAAACATTGTAACAATGATTTGAAATTGTAATGGATTTGGTGATTAAATAATGGAGATTTATTTATTTGCAAAGTGCTGTCATCTTCTATTAATTTATCGTTGTGTTTCCTTTTGCATGTTTAGAACCAACTCCCAGAGTAATTAATTTTATTCGAATACCTCAGTCGTTCGTACTACCGGGAGTTAGTATTGAATAAAGACTGTCATGGAATGTTAGTAGACTGTCAAGAGTTTGACATAGCATAGAGATTGCTGCAACATTCATGGGTACTTAATGGAGATTTAAGTATAGGGCACTCGCACTTGGAAAGATACTTCATGGATCAAATCATAAGTATTTCCAAGATGATAATATCCTCTATTCTTCAGACGGAGATACATTGAAGTTGCGGTTTTCTAGTACGTCATACCTTAGTGCATTCAAACGCTGTGCGTAACTGCCAGTTATAACGGATGTATCTAGTTACGATGTTATTAGTTAGCTAGCGCTGTGTATGCGAAGTTTATTCGTTCCTTTTGCCTATATGGAAAAGCAATATCTATGGGCCCTCTGATGATTAAACGTTGACTCTAGAGTGTCGGGCCCGACCGAGACAAAATTAAAGTGTTCAATTAATAAGTCTCATATAGTCATATTAATCGGAAATCAGAAACATAATTTTGAAACCAAAGATTGATTATAATCCATGTCTTAGTTTCATACGATATCAGAGAACGAAGGAATAATTGATCCCTTATCTAAAGGATTAGCTCTGATATGATTCAGAGTTCGACAGTTGTATCGAGTAGCTAGGAAGGCTGGTAATAGAATGTGTTTAGACAAATAGTTGCCAACTTGTCCAAGTGGGAGACTGTTGGAATTAGTGTCCAAGTCACAATTATTTGTAAACATATTGTTATCAGGCTGGATCCTTTTTGGGAGCATGCAATGAATTGTAAAGAGAAGATGATTAACTTAAATATATAATGTTAATTAGTTTGTTAATTTTTTTATGTTTAATAAATTAATTAGAAACTAAATAATTGATTATATTTGATTAATGGGTTAGTTTGTTAATTTATTAGTAGTTAATAATATAACCGGAAGCTAATAGAATTAATTGAGGAAGTACAGGGGCTAAACTGCAATTAGTTGATAGTCAACAGGCACCCCCTAAACCCTAATAGGGGGCCGGCCACCAATCCATCCCACATGGATTTGGGATCAAATATTTGTAGGTTTCTAAAACCTATAAATAGGCAGCCCCTGCCTGCTTCATTCCTCGCTCATTCAATTCTAAGTTCTCTAACGATCACAAGGGATACCAGTTTTATGGACTCTGAGATCTAAGCTTAGAAAAGTTATAATTATCTTTTCATTTGTTCATTGGGTGTGAACAACTAGAGGCGATCTTGCTTTAGACGTTTGTTGCTCGATTCAGAGGCTGTTCGTGAAATCGTTCTTCGTGGAGAAAATTGCGAATTTTCTCAAGGTTAGTTTTTCTTATTCATCTCTTTACTTTAATAATTAGTTGCTTAGCTTGTTTGGTTAGATCCTTAAGGTTTTATATTCTTGCATAGATGGGTTATTTAATTTTTAGCAAAGTTTTAATTTAACCTAGCAAGGGTATAGGAAACCCAACACCAACAGCTTTGGACACACAGTCAGCAGCTTTGTGGCCAGTTTTGCCACATTTAAAGCACTCAGCCTTAGTTTTATCAAACGCCTTCTTTTTTACAGTATTTGAGTTCCTCTGCAATATTCTTCCACCAAACCTCTTCTTGTTGAACTTTTTGACAAGCATTGCAATCATTTGATCATCATCAAGTTCAGCAAGATCTTCACAGTCTTCCTCTTCAGACATCTCTTCCCTTTCATCATCAGCCTGTTGATCAGGTTGTGTGAACACATCACATACCTGACCAACAGGTTGTCTCACGCTAGTCACCAAGGCAGCACCTCTCTTAGACATTTCCAAGAAATTTCTTTTCTGTTGCCTTGATTGCTCATCATTCGGTAGGGATCCATACAAATTTACAAGATCCATACCTTTGGTGGTGCCTGAATATCTCAAGATAGTAGAAAAATAGTTCCATTCTTCAGGCAGGATGTCCAAGAAATTGTTCACCAGAGTTAAACTGCCCTTTGTGATCCCAACAGCTTTGAGATCATTGATAAGAGCAGTGAACCTGGTATAGGTTTCTGTGAGAGACTCCTTTGCTTTTGCAAAGAAGAGTTCATACTGTCTAACACGATTGTTAATCCTGTTGTCCAGTGTGATTGTGGGACCATCATAGACGGTACACAAAGTATCCCACATCTCCTTCGCAGTCTTCATTTTCTCAACCTGTTTGAACACATCATCAGGAAGAGAAATGACCAGATTGTTTCTGGCTTTTGCATTAAGAGCAACCATCCTTTTGTCTTCATCAGACCATTGAGCTTTGGCCTTCTCAAAGGTTCTGATCTCAGGGGCAGCTCCTTCAACAGCAGGAGTGATAGAAGTAACAGAAGTTGGCACATAGAGACCTTCCATTACTATCTCTGGTAGTTGTACATCCAGATTCTCTAATTAGAGCATCATTCTGTACTTCCAACCAGAGAAGTTTTGATTATTGAATTTGGGGGGTTTGGCCATTGAACCATTGTCATAGTAACAAGAGGAACTGACAGCACTCTTGTCCATGGGAAAGTAGGGAGAATGAGAGATCTAGAGTTAATACACACTATATCGGCTCTGATACCAGTTGTAGGTCCCAAAAGGTTTCCCTAGAGTATTGTTCTAAGCTGTAGAGGGGAGGTGAATAGAACAAATTAAAATTGAACACTCTTTTCTTAATGTTTGTGTATACTATTAACAAATGTTAATTACAAACAAGCTTGACTGCGAAAAGGTTCAAGCTGAGATGACAGATACAACAGATGTTTCAACTAATCTGAGACACACTCAGACTAGATACAATCAATACACTCACTTAGATGAACTCACTGATTTTACAAGACACAGATGGACAACTTGAATATGAGCAACTTAGACACACGTACTGTTCTATTCAAGCAGACTTGCATGCATGGAAAAACACACTTCAATGCACGATCTGATTTCTCACTCTTGGTTAATCTAACAAACCTTAAAAGCTTTGTTTTATACTCTCACTGAGAAGTTCATTGAAGCTTCTTCATTGGATGATGAGATAGTGGGATTTCTTTCCAAAAAGACAAAACAACTTTTCTGCACATTCTGATAAAGCAGATTTGTCTTCATGTGGCAGATGCTTTGTCTTTTCCTTTTTGCCTCTGTTGCATAAGGCTTTAACCAAAAGAGGAATGTCAACTTTGCATCTTTCTTCTTTTGATAAGGCCATTTTGATATAAGAAATGGTCTGTCACCCATTTCAAATATCCTTTTGTCTTCATGTAACAAAATAGCGTAGGCAGGCTTTTGCAGTTTCTGTTTTCCACTTTGTCTTCGACTTGTAAATTGATCTTTTAGCCAAAAACAATACATGAGGACTTGGAAACATATTCCATAAAGTATTTAGCCTGTTCACAAAGAACATGTTCTGTTCACAAAGAACAGAACACTTAGAATCTGTCCAAGCTGCTCAACAGAACAGAGCAGCGTAGACAGTTTATGTCCAGCCTGTTCAGCAGACAGAACAGCTTGGACAATCTGCCTTTGTTGCAATGAATCAACAGGGTAAACAACTTTGACTTTTATTGCAAATCACTTTTCAGGTTTCAATAAGGCATAAACAGGCCTTAAATTATACCTTCAAGTGCATTGGTGTCTATTTTACTAAACACATATTTTATAATAAAAATGGAACTAATCCAAACTAAAACTAATAGACAATAGGCAAGTGTAACCTATCGTATAGTAGAATAGTTTAGGTAAGAACAGAGTATCGATCTAAGGGAAACGATGCGAAATGATGATAATAAGTCTTTGGTTACTAATTAATCATGGACAATAAGTAGTTGATTCCAAATAACTATTATAACGAAGCAAATGAACTAACTTGGACTATGAAGCAGAACAAACAAAAGCAGTGGACAGTTTATTGTCAAAACAATGCATTCACTTAGAATCAATCCCCCTAGTCTCGATGATAGCATTTAAAGCCCGATATTGAATTTAACTCAATTGATTCTTAAGCCAATTAAACTTCCTGGTCAGGTTATTTAACTTTATGAATATTGGAAAGACACGTGAAGTTCTTCACTATATCCACCTCAAAACATGCAATTAAAACACAATCACTTTATTTATTGAAGTTATATGATTAAGACTAATCCAAGTTACGCAAGATGGTTCATCTCAATGTAACTTCACTTGTAAAGTCATAAACTTGAAAAACCATAACAACTTCTTTTTACCGGTTCCGGTTTCAAGAAACGATTAACTGGTAAAACAATTAGTCGAAATAAATATTCAAAACAAAAGGCTTTCGCCACAAATTGAATTGACTATCTATTGAATATTAATCAAATCCCAAGTTTTTACCAAACAAATGTAACCAAATAAAACAATGAAATCAAAAGAATGATTCAATCCAATAACGTTATCATCTAAACTAGGGTTCAATAATCTAAGTAAATGCAAAAGAAAATCACCCCATGGTTAGGGTTACCATCATCTCAATCAAAATACCAATAAAAGAATTCATACGGAATTGAGAATCCAAACCAATGTAAGAATGATGAATGGAGAAGTCGGATTCGTAAGATTCTTCAATTGTTCTTCCCAAAAAGCGTCTCATGCTGCTTGAAATCGTGTTTTTCCCTTTGCGTTGCTCTCCTCCTTCTTTTCTTTCCCCCATCCTAGCCATCGTCTCCTTTTCAATATCTAGGGTTTCCCTTTCCTTTACAAACTTCCCCCACTTCTGTCACACCCCGTTACCCCGGTTGGCAACGAAGCGTGACGTCGCGGAAGCGTAACCATAATCATAACGAACAACCACTATATGGACGTTTTCAAAAATACATTGATTTAACTTCAAATAGAAATATTGTTTTACATAACCAAAATACAGCGAAGTAGTTCTTAAAATACCAAGATTTAAATACACGATTTAGTTTATCCGGAAAGATGCATGTAAATCTTCGAGTTTTAAATTGATGTGACTCCAAAATGAACGGAAGCCTTGGAATACTTCCGAGGAATGTGCATGTCTTAAACACCTGAAAATACATGCTAAAAAACGTCAACAAATTGTTGGTGAGCTCATAGGTTTACGCAAAAACACCAGTTGTATGGACATTATCAGATGAGTTGAATTTATAAAATCATAAATTCCATGTATGTAAAACCATCATGCAATCGAAGCTTAATTAAATGACTTTGCCCTCTGCAGTATCCCCGACTGTAATACCGTGTGTTAAATATATTTGCACTCGCTGTTAGCCGACCCGAAATAACCCGAATGGGGGACATGACTCCCGATAGATATATCCACAATATATTCGCGATTGCAAATAAATGCAATTGACGAATCATGATTTGAGGGCTGATGGATCCAAACATGTAATACATATAAGAAATAAAGAGTTTTGATGTCCATATGAAAACAATGCATGTATTTCCACCCCAATAAATAGTGAAAATAGGGGCTATAAAGACTCACCGAGCTTGTGATGGCAAAATATGCGCAAAAATGCAAGTTTGCGTTGTTTGATGGGTGATGAAACCGGATGTGTTTAACCGAGTCTTAAATGATAATAAGGACTTAATATCTCTAATATATGATAATATGTATATTTATAGATTTTTATGTCTTAAATCACCCAACATTACAAGTTTATAAATAAAAACCGCTTAAAACGTCAAGTTTATATATATATATATATATATATATATATATATATATATATATATATAATTTTCCAGCTTTTTCGAAGGTTTTCGGCCTACTTTGAGGCTGGTTTTGACCAAGCTCCAAAATGTTTTAGGCTTTGGTTTTCTAGGACATTAAACTACTATATACAAAGGATTTTTAGAATCAAGAACGGCCATTTTTCGATATGATTAGGTTGGTGAAAAAGCTCCTTAAAAACCCTATGTTGGCCATTTTTGAGCTGTCAAACTTTCGGTTTCCCAAATAATTTCTGGAGGTCTTAAACTCCAAAATAAATTATGAAACCTTCCAGATCTATAGTTAAGACACAGATCTAACTTATGAGACAAGAATCAACTCATTTCGATAAGTTATGAATTAGTTATGATTTTTCAAAGTCGATATAAATTTTCTGCCGAAAATCCGCAGTTTATAATCTTGAAACAACTTATGATTCTTGTTGTTTATTCAAAGACTACTTGTATGAGAGTTATAAAAGTTATAAAACACATATATATCACTTGTTTTCATAATATTAAAACTTTTATGATGTGTTGATATATTGATAAACATATTTAAAGAAACAACTTAAAACAAAAACTAGAAATTTATAAACTTGAGTTTTTATGAAACTTGTTGTTGTTGGTGATTATATATATATTATGCAAGACTTATATAAACATAAATATCAGATAAAATAAGTTAGTATTTACTTACTTTGAAGTATTTAGAATATGATTTTGAGTAGAAGTTGAAATCCTTGCAAGACTTGCACCAAAAACTATTGAATATCTTGAAGAACACTTGAAGAACACTTGAATGAAAAGATTTTTGATGTGTGTGTGTATAGATCCGGTTTTTAGAGGAGAAAAGGAGAGATTTTTGATGTTTGAAGTGTGGAAAAGAAGTGAGAAATGAGGTCTTATTTATAGGCAAAGTGTTTGGTCTTTCAAATGATGAAAGACATGGGATGAAAAGGTAGAGTGCACTTTTAAACAAAATGATTGTGTTTAAAGTAATATAAAAAAATTGAAGTCAAACTCTAAATAAACACATGGCCTATGGCTGGCCATATACATGTTTTATACATGTATTTTCATTTTTTTTTTGTATAAAAGTATTTAGAAATGTATTCTTGTATTTCCCTTTTCTTGTAATTTCATAAATACTTATGGATGCATTGTTTTAATGAATTGTTTTAGTCTTGCATAATTAATGTTAAGTAATTGTATTAGTGTATAATTAGTATCACTAAACATAATTTAATTATGTACTTAGTTGAATTAATCCTCCATATTGTAAATTGATCGGATTAATTGATTTCCCGATTCATCGTACCGATGAATTTGATTCTAATTGAGTTGAATTTCTTCATGAACCTTGTTAATCACTTTGATTAATTTCTAATGACCACTGATTAGGTTATAATTGGCCATTAAATACTAATTAGGTCGTAGTTGCTAACCTGGTTTAATGCCGGATGTTACAGTCTCCCCCTGTTAAGGAAATTTCGTCCCAAAATTTTATCCTGTTTCCTCAGGGGTATTGTCACTGATGAGTGTATCTTTGCTTAAACTGGCCTTTGCATGCCTAAGTGAATTGTGGTCCATGTCTAGAATTCCATCTGACCTTGAGGATGGGTATACAACTGTGCTTCAATCCTTTGACCTTACGGTCCATGATTTCAACCGGCTTTTTCTTATATGAAGCGAAGTTTATCAGTTAGTTGGAGCTCTTCAAGGGGGTAACAAGTGTCTCCTCTAACAAACACTTCTTATTCGATACATGGAAGGTATTGTGCATGCTCCTAAGCTCTGGTGGTAACTCTAAACGATAAGCTAAGAGTCCAATTCCCTTTAAGACTTTGCATTGCCAATGTATCGAGGGTTTAATTATCCTTGTTTCCCAAATCGTATCACGCCCTTCCATGGCGAGACTTTCATCAGTACTTGTTCTCCTAATTAGAACTCAATGGATTTTCTATTTTCATCTGCATAACTTTCTTACAATCGCAGGCAAGTTTTAGTCAGTTTCGTATCTGTACTATCCTTTCGATAGTTTCGTGAATAATCTTAACGCCAGTGATTTGGCCATTTCCCACTTCTTCCTGATCGGTGATCGACACTTTGCCCGTAGAGGGCCTCAAACGGAGCAACTTCAATACTTGAGTGATAGCTATTGTAGTACGATAATTCTACTAAGGTAATTGAGTATCCATTACATAGGCTCTTAATGTGTGTTCTAGGGTTTCGATCGTTCTATTATTCTGACCATCGGTCTGAGGGTGATATGTGGTACTCATGTCTAAGTTTGTATCCAAAGCTTGCTGTAATAATTGCCAAAAACATAGATGTAGATCTGCATCCATTTCCGAAATGATTATAATAGGCACTCCATGTCCGGAGACGACTTCCTTGAGGTACGTTTGGACTAGCTTATTCATCCTGATGTTCTTCTTGATTGGTAGGAACGTGCAGATTTTGTTAGGTGGTCGACTATTACCCAAATGGTTTATGATGTTTTATCTTAACTTTGGAGCATGTTAGGAATTTTCTGACAGATGTGGCAATGTCATTCTTTATGATAGGCCACCCGTATAGCTTCTTATGGTCATGATACATTTTATCGGATCCGGGGTGAACGACATATCTTAATTTGTGTCCTTCATCCATAGCCAGCTTTCTTATTCCACCAAACAGAGTAATCAGATTCTATACATGAAATATCGATTTTTATTAGCCCTTATCCTAAACTATTTATTCACTTGTACTCTTAACGGCTTAGCTCATTAGTTTTCCTCAGGTGATAACGAATTTTCACGGTTGCAATTACTTATTAGTTCCATCCAACGGTACTACTTTGTATTCGACTCTTTCTGGTTCAAGATGTGTTGGAGGCTCTTATGGTCTGTGAATACAATACACTTCATATCATACAACTAATGTCTCCAAGGATAAAGACTATTGCTTCAAGATCCAGATCATGCGTTGTGTAAATCACCTAGTGAACCTTAAGTTTTCATAAAGCATAAGCTATGACCCTCTCTTTCTATATCGACCGATTGTGTGAAGCGTCACAGTAATCTACAAATTTCTTGCTTCTCTTGGATAAAATAAGCGCACTGCACAGATTGTGCTTTAATAACTGATATGATGTCTCCTGATCCTCGCCCCAATCATACTTAATATCTTTTCGGGTCAGTTTTTTTAGAGCTTCGGTGATCTTTGAGAAATTTTTGATAATTGCCTATAGTAAGTGGTAAGTCTTAAGGACTGTCGTATCTCTGTGGGGTTCTAAAAGTTGACCAATTCCTGATAGCCTCGATCTTTGTGGGGTCGACTTGGATCCTTTTACTATTGATCACGTGACCGAGAAATCTTACCTATCTTAACCAAAATTCAGACTTAGAAAGCTTTACATATAGTTGTTCTTTCTTCAACAACTCTAGAATCAGTCTTAAATGTTTGCTCGTGCTCCTCCTTGTTTCGTGAGTAAATTAAAAAGTCATTCAAGAATATAATCACGAATTTGTCTAGATAAAATTTGCACACCCGATTTATGAGGTCCATGAGTACCGTTGGGCAACTGGTTAATCCAAACGGCATTAATAAGAACTTATGATGACCGAAACAGAATCTGAAGGCTGTCTTTGGAATATCTTTCTTGCGAACTCTAACCTGATGATAACCAGACCTTAGGTCGATCTTCGAATAGAAGCTTAATTCTTGGAGTTTGGTCAAACAAGTCTTCGATCCTTGGAAGTGGGTATTGGTTCTTTTAGCTTATTCAACTCTCGGTAATTGATGCTCATCCCGAAAGATCCATCCTTCTCCTTTATGAACAAAACTGGAGCTCCTCCAAAGCGAGGAACTCGGTTTGATAAACCCTTTATCTAAGAGCTCCAACAGTTGGTTGGACGATTCTTACACTATTGGTGGGGCGATCGGCATGGTACTCGAGCCACTGGTACCGCACCTGATACTAGGCCGATTTTTGAATTTGACTTGCCTTGATGTTGGGAGTTCGGGTAAGTGTTTTGAAAAAACTTTGGGGTAACCATAAATAATAAGGATATTTTCGAGCCGCTTTTCCTTTGGCTCCCTCTCTGTCAACACTTCGGGGTCCTATTGCTGGAGATGATGCTTACTTTGGTATTTCTTGCTTTGCGTTGGACAGTAAGGACCTTCTTATTGGCTAAAGGTATATGAACCGTCTTCTTGTTACAACTATTTACGCATGATTTTTCGACAGTCAATCCATGCCTATGACCACGACAAAAATTCCCAGTTTGACGGGCACCAAGTCTGTTTCAAAGAGTTGGCCTACTAATTCTAAGGAGCATCCTCGACTTATATTATTTACCTTAAGTGTCTTAATGTCATCAACCTCAATAGCATAAGTGACACTTAATGGTGTAAGAATGGAATTTATCTGCTTAGTGAACTTAATGTATATAAAGCTCCTATCAGCACCCGTATCAAATAGTAGAAATGCATAAGTGGTATCTAATGGGGTAAGAGGATAAGTCTACGGGTTGGTTTGAAATTTCTTAGGCAGATAGTCATAGCTTTATCTTTTCCTACGCAGAGTTGTAGTTAAAACTTAATTCCTCATAACAGTTCTTGATACTTAATCTTTGTATATGATATGGTCAGAATTTTCTGATAAATTCTTAAGCCTTATTTACCCTAAGATATATCAGATAGTATAGCCTAGATAAATTCTATAAAATGGTAGAAGGGTACTAAGTATGAGATGCCTCTGGAGTTTCCTCGTACTCCAGGGCGTTAAGTCGTTGGGTTAGTTCTGCATTACGAGCTTTGCGCTCTGCTAGGCGCTGTCACAATTTGTCTATTCCGTCTTGTTGAATTGCTTAGGTATTCTGGTTGGCCTAAGGTTTATTGGGGGTTTGCATTGCCTCCTGCTTAATCCTGACAAAGATCTCACCAAGCTCTTGGTGGATTTTGTCGAAATTGGGGGTCGCGTCTAGCGGCCCTTCCCACCAACGGAGGCATCGTTTGTTACGTAGGTTTATGGGTAAGTGTCGGAACTTGAGAGGGAGATGGTGTTTCTAACTGGCTTGGGATCCCTTCCTTGTTTCTCCACTCTTGGAGAGTGTGAGGCATCCATCCCCACTGTCTTACGTTCGCCCGTCGTTACAGCGGCGGGCTTGGCTGATGAGGAGGTACCGGGATAGACTCCCGTTGTGCTAGTCACACCCTTTTCCTAGGGGTGACTTCCTTAATGGTTCATTGGGATGGTTTCAGTGGTAATGATGGTGGGGCAATTTATGCTGCAGGGTCACGGTTGTCCTCCTTGTGTTTTGACGGGTCCATTGCATCGTCATTGATTTTTCCCGATCCAAAGTACACTTCAGTGTCACCTTGGCTTCCTTGTTCCATGGGTGAGAATTCATCATATAAGGTTAAAAAGGATAATAACCGTATTGTTCGACATGTTATTGTCATCAGGGTCCATATATATGTTCACAGTTCTTGAAGAAAGTTTAGTTTTTGTAACAGTTATAGTCTAGGTACTAATGCAACCTAGTTCACTATAACTATGGCTCTGATACCAATCTGTCACACCCCGTTACCCCGGTTGGCAACGAAGCGTGTCATCGCGGAAGCGTAACCAAAATCATAATGAACGACCACTATATGGACGTTTTCAAAAATACATTGATTTAACTTCAAATAGAAATATTGTTTTACATAACCAAAATACAGCGAAGTAGTTCTTAAAATACCAAGATTTAAATACACGATTTAGTTTATCCGGAAAGATGCATGTAAATCTTCGAGTTTGAAAATGATGCGACTCCAAAATGAACGGAAGCCTTGGAATACTTCCGAGGAATGTGCATGTCTTAAACACCTGAAAATAAATGCTAAAATACGTCAACAAATTGTTGGTGAGCTCATAGGTTTACGCGAAAAGACCAGTTGTATGGACATTATCAAATGAGTTGAATTTATAAAATCATAAATTCCATGTATGTATTACATAAACCATCATGCAACCGAAGCTTAATTAAATGAGTTTGCCCTGTGCAGTATCCCCGACTGTAATACCGTGTGTTAAATATATTTGCACTCGCTGTTAGCCGACCCGAACTAACCCGAATGGGGGACATGACTCCCGATAGATCTATCCACAATATATTCGCGCTTGCAAATAAATGCAATTAACGGTTCATGATTTGAGGGCTGATGGATCCAAACATGTAATACATATAAGAAATAAACAGTTTTGATGTCCATATGAAAACAGTGCATATATTTCTTCCCCAAAAAATAGTGAAATAGGGGCTATGAAGACTCACCGAGCTTGTGATGACAAAATATGTGCAAAAATGCAAGTTTGCGTTATTTGATGGGTGATGAAACCGGATGTGTTTAACCGAGTCCTAAGTGATAATAAGGACTTAATATCTCTAATATATGATAATATGTATATTTATAGATTTTTATGTCTTAAATCACCCAACATTACAAGTTTATAAATAAAACCCGCTTAAAACGTCAAGTTTATATATATATAATTTTCCAGCTTTTTCGGAGGTTTTTCGGCCTACTTTGAGGCTGTTTTTCACCAAGCTCCAAAACGTTTTAGGTTTTAGTTTTCTAGGACATTAAACTACTATATAAAAAGAATTTTTAGAATCTAGAACAACCATTTTTCGATATGTTTAGGTTGGTGAAAAAGCTCGTTAAAAACCCTATGTTGGCCATTTTTGAGATGTCAAACTTTCGGTTTCACAAATAATTTCTGGAGGTCTTAAACTCCAAAATAAATTATGAAAACTTTTAGATCTATAGTTAAGACATAGATCTAACTTTTGAGACAAGAATCAACTCATTTCGATAAGTTATGAATTAGTTATGATTTTTCAAAGTCGATATAAATTTTCTGCCGAAAATCCGTAGTTCATAATCTTGAAACAATTCATGATTCTTGTTGTTTATTCAAAGACTACTTGTATGAAAGTTATAAAAGTTATAAAACACATATATATCACTTCTTTTCATAATATTAACACTTTTATGATGTGTTCATATATTCATAAACATATTTAGAGAATCAACTTAAAACAAAAACTAGAAATTTATAAACTTGAGTTTTTATGAAACTTGTTGTTGTTGGTGTATATATATATATATATATATTATGCAAGACTTATATAAACATAAATAAAAGATGAAATAAGTTAGTATTTACTTACTTTAAAGTATTTAGAATATTATTTTGAGTAGAAGTTGAAATCATTGCAAGACTTGCACCAAAAACTCTTGAATATCTTGAAGAACACTTGAATGAAAAGATTTTTGATGTGTGTGTGTAGATCTGGTTTTTAGAGGAGAAAAGGATAGATTTTTGATGTTTGAAGTATGGAAAAGAAGTGAGAAATGAGGTCTTATTTATAGGCAAAGTGTTTGGTCTTTCAAATGATGAAAGGCATGGGATGAAAAGGTAGAGTGCACTTTTAAACAAAATGATTGTGTTTAAAGTATTAAAAAATTGAAGTCAAACTCTAAAAAAACACATGACCTATGGCTCACCATATACATGTTTTATACATGTATTTTCATTTTTTTTGTATAAAAGTATTTAGAAATGTATTATTGTATTTTCCTTTTCTTGTAATTTCATAAATACTTATGGATGCATTGTTTTAATGAATTGTTTTAGTCTTGCATAATTAATGTTAAATAATTGTATTAGTGTATGATTAGTGTCACTAAACATAATATAATTATGTACTTAGTTGAATTAATCCTCCATATCGTAAGTTGATCGGATTAATTGATTTCCCGATTCATCGTACCGATGAATTTGATTCTAATTGAGTTGAATTTCTTCATGAACCTTGTTAATCACTTTGATTAATTTCTAATGACCACTAATTAGGTTATAATTGGCCATTAAATACTAATTAGGTCGTAGTTGCTAACCTGGTTTAATGCCGGATGTTACAACTTCCCTTTTCTTGCGTGCGCTCAAGGTTTGATTTCCATGGCCATGTTTTCCTTTATGCTTTTATCTTCAAATCCATGGCCATGGATTGTCTTTCATGTATTAGCGGGCATTCTCTTCAAATCCATGGCTTGTCTAAATTCTATGGCCATGGAATGTTCTTCTTTGTATCCAATAGTTTGATAGTTTATCAATAAATCTTGACATTGCATCATTCGTTTTCCATGATTCGCAAATGTCCGCTACAAACCTTCGGAAACAAAATTATTTCATTTCAGTATCGAATTCGAAAGTTTAGCTATCAAAACACACTTAAATGAGGAAGAAATCAACAACATCAAATATCCCCACACTTAAGCTTTGCTTGTCCTCAAGCAAAATCTCTCTAAAAGTAATTACCTCAATTGGCCTTGCTTTACAAAACAATAATTCTCTGAGACATTATCTAGAACGAATGATATTAATACCATTGTATGTAAAACAATCGAATGCAAACCAAACATGAAATTCACATGATGCTAGATCATAGATATTTAGCATTCATGAAAGTCGCTTTTGAATTAGTCTACATAACCAAAGCACCTCACAATAGGGTTCACTCAAACACTCGAGTATGTATCAGGGTTCTTTTCGTAACAAATTCACTCAAGCCAAGTCGTGAAACATGCTACTATCATAAGCTTGATTGAGAATCAAATCTCCACCACTAAACCTGAGAATGAGGCAAAATGAAGGCCTTTCAAAGGGTTGCAACGGGGCTAAGGGTAAAAGGTAGGGTACAAAGGATAAACTGTGTGAAATAACCCTAAATCTGACACTTTAAAAACACGAGCTGATAGCTAAAGAAGAACTTAATCACAACTTGAACAATTACAATAGAAAGAACTCTAACCAAATAAAGGAATAAATACAAAGGAGAACAAAGATAAAACTATACTTTTTTTTTCTTCTTTTTCTTTCTTTTTTTTCTTTTCTTTCTCTTTTCTTTGCTTTTTTTTTTTTTGCTTTTTTTTATTTTAACTACTAAGCATCAACACATAAAACTCAAAAACTGAAAGAAAATAAAATTTTAACTACACAGCTGGAATAGAGATCAGATTAAGACTAAGGGTAACGAGAGCCAAACAGATTGAAAAGGTTAACAACATGGGTTATAACTGAAACGAAAAGGTTTAAGCTCAAAAGGGTTAACTAAGGGAAATACACGCATATCATTTTGCATGCTTCAAAGGTGGGAAAAACAAAACGGTAACTAAAATGGCTCAATCCTAATATGCCTTCATTATATATGCAACATTCTCAGTAATGTGGTCTTGAAATGCATTACACAAGCAAGTTCTGAAGTAAACAAGTACCACCGGCACACTCAACAAAAGAAACACAAGCATTAATGAATGCTTTTTTTGGCTCAAATCCTCACGAATGATATAGGCTACAATGTGCAAGGGTCATGCAAACATATCCAAGAACCAAATCCATGAAGTAAAACATCTCGCCTAAATCATGCAAATCTACTCAATTAAGTTTCCATTCTCATGAAGTACTTAAGCAAGCAATAACACCAATGTTCTCGAAAGTGTAAAGAGAACGCCACAAAATTAGGACTTTTAGGCCAAATTGAGAATAATTACATCACATATAGAAAAATTTCACCCCTAAACAAAACATGCTTAAATGGTCATACCCCTTCCCCACACTTAGAATTGGACATTGTCCTCAATGTTCAAAGATAGTAAGGTGCAGTGGTGGAAGTGTAAGCAAAAGGGATGAACAAAAGGACTCCCCTGAAGTATGGAACGTGGACCGACATGAGCACCAACAAATATGCGTAATTAGCCTCTTGTATGTCCACTAGCACCTAGCACAAAAAAGAATACAGAAAGTTAGCACGCATTAGAAGTGGAAAAAGAGAGACGGGTAGGGGAAGGGAAGGAGATGAGAATGGGGAAGAAGGAGACGATGGGGGACGAAAGGGTAAGATCTGCCGCTTAGAAACACAAATCCATGGTCATGTTTTTTCGTTTTCTCCCGTGACAATACATGCGCCGCTTAGAAAAACTAAACCATGGTCATGTTTTTTTTTAATGGCCGCTTTCGTGACAACCCTTGGATTCTAAAATCCATGGCCATGTATTTAACCCTAGGACGCTTCCAAAAAGGGACCATGTTTTTTTAGAAAACATGGCCATGGAACTTACTGGAATTTTAGGATATATGATGAGACCGTGGATTTAGAAATCCATGGCCATAAAACTCACTGTTATAAATCCTTCTAATAGTTGGCCATGGATTCTAAATAAACATGACCATGGATTTACAACTTTCTCATTCTCTAAGAGATTGACAGAAGATAAGACAAAATTAACTACAAAATCCTCATTAATAAACCAAACAAAACAAATAAAAAAAATCGATAACTATTCAATCTACGGGTTGCCTCCCGAAAGTGCTTGTTTATAAGGTCTCTAGGTTGACCATATTCCACTCATTTTTATTTTCAAAGGAATGAAAAGAATGTAAGGCCTACCTTTGGATAAAGTACGAAAAATGGACTTTTACGAATTAAGTTTGCATTGCTTACCCTTTTTGCCTCCATTAATGCATGTATGTTCATGTTTTAATCTTATTGAACTATGTTTACCATATTTAATGACATCACGGCCTTTTGGTCCTTTCCTTCGTTTTCGAGTACGCCTATTTTGTTTTCCTTTTATGGGTGGCTTCGAGCTATCCTCCTCACTCTGTTTATTCGAGCAAATTTTTGCAACACTCCCTACCTGCATATCCATAACATCCACCAAACGATTAGTACATTCAGAATCAGATGAGGATTTCATAGAATTAACAATAGCATATGAGTTTCCATCAAATAAATTAATATCAACTCCCTCATCATCAACAAGGGTAGACTCGTTGACTCCCAAAAGTCTTGCAAGCTATTCTAAATCCTTTTCGGGATTGAAGTCGTCTTCCATCATATCGTTGATCTTCAAATAAGAGACTTGTGAGGTATCATGTGAGCTTGATGAAAGTACTTGGCATGTTGTGTCCCCGATGTTTTGGTGATCAGTTGTACAAGTGGAAGAGTCTCATCATAAACAGACTCAACATCTTAGTCTGAATCACTAACATCGTATGTATATAAGTGAGTATTCCCATGAGCTTGTATCTCATCCTCTCATATACCTGAACTACTTGTTGATGGTGCTTCCACAATCAGTTCGACCAATTGTACCATTTGACATTCAAGTCTCTCAATTGTAGATTGTTGATCACGGAGACACGCATCAATTTGGCTTTGCCTTGCCTCTTGACTCGCAATATGATTCATCATTAGTTCAGTGAAGCTCATACTTATCTCAGGTTCATCTTTGGAAGGAGTGTGACAAGAATATTGAATATCTTGACTTTGGCAATATGGAATGCCAGGTTGGTATGGGGTATTATATTCGAGATGATGTTGTTGATGGATTTTGGAAGAGAGTAGATTGAGCAAGTAATCACAACAATCGTCATAGGGGGAATAAGATGTCTCAGGCATGTAAGCACTCAAACAATGGTCAAAATGAGGATCTCCATACGACAACATACCATGTTCTTCATAATTGATCTCCTATGACAATAACTTGCTTCATAGACATCATACATCTTAATACCATTATACATTCTGCACAAAAAGATAAAAAGCCAAACAAAGTAGAAGAGAAGGAAAAAAACCAAAAAGAGAAAATAAACTATCATAAACCAAAAAGAAAATGAAGCAAGGATTCAATGCAACTGCAAATGTTCCCCACACTTAAATTTGTTTAACTAAAATAAAATAAGATAAAAAGTGAAAACCTATTAATTAAAAAAACTAAAAATTAAACAGCAACTTCCCTAAAACAAAATCAAAAGAAAGGAGTTAATTAATCTAGCAACTTCAGACCGTTCTCAAAATCATAGTTTCCCCGGCAACGGCGCCAAAAACTTGGTGTCTATTTTACTAAACACATATTTTATAATAAAAATGGAACTAATCCAAACTAAAACTAATAGACAATAGGCAAGTGTAACCTATCGTATAGTAGAATAGTTTAGGTAAGAACTGAGTATCGATCTCAGGGAAATGATGCAGAATGATGATAATAAGTCTTTGGTTACTAATTAATCATGGACAATAAGTAGTTGATTCCAAATAACTATGTTGGGTACAATTCATAATAGAGTTGAAAACAATTAATTTGTAAAAGTTCAGGGTTTAATATGTAAATACTCAATAGTTATAATTGAGTATAAATATGTGTGAGTGTGTACTGTTAATGGACGATTTGGAAAATAGAAAGATACGGATCTGATTTAGAGAGAAAGAAGGATTGCTTTGCAAGAAAGCCAAAACCTCAATGTAATATTCTCTCTATTAATCATTCTATATATTGTGTTTGATTGTTAATTGTTCTTATGAATTGTATTAGTTTTGTATGAATTGCATGAAATCTGAATTCACAATTGGTATCAGAGCCTAATATGGCTGAATTTGAGTGATTTTTGCATCTGAAATCGTTTTTTTAGAACACTGTTATATTCATTTTTTTTGAAAATCCGAAAATCAATTGAGGATTTTGATTCTGTGGATGAAATGATCTGATATTTGGATCGAAGGTGCGAATTTTAAAGACGAAAACAATGATATAAGTATCAAATTTTAATTCCAAACACACAGAATTTAATTGAGAATTTTCAGATTTTTTGAAAAAGTGTGTGTTCTTGAGGTTTTTGGTTTTTAATCGAGAATTAGCCAAAGTGATTTCACAAAAGTTGTTTATGCAATTAAAAGGAACCTTCGAAATCAATTTGAGGTCATTTCATGGATTTTTGTTGAAAAAGTTTGATCTGATCTTTTTTTGTTGAAAAATGATAAAACTCGGGCATAACTAAATTCATAGTGTAATTCGAGTTTTATAAAGAAGGCATTTGAGATTTGTAAAGAAGGCATTCGAGTTTGATGAATGCTTCATTCGAGTTTTATGTATGCTTAATTCGAGTTTTATCCTTAACTGATCGAGTTGGATAAAGAGATTGAGAACTTCATGTTTCATTCGAGTTGATCAAAGCATCAATCGAGAAACCTCATGTTTCATTCGAGTTGATCACAGAGTAATTCGAGTTGGACTACAAGGTCATTCGAGTTTCATTTCACTTCACATTCTAGTTGAATCATTCTTCATTCGAGATTCAATAAGCTTCATCCGAGTTTCATACTTAGTCAATCGAGTTTCATACTTAATCATTCGAGTTTTATCATTCTTCATTCGAGTTTCAGTCATAACCATTCGAGTTTCATTCTTTTATCATTCGAGTTTAACTATATGACCTATTCTGCTTAAATTGGTCATAACTTTTGACTGGAACATAGTTAGAAGGGCTACCATACGTCAAATCGAAGCTTAAACGGAGATCTACATTTCTAGAGTAGGCGTAGCCAGTTCGGGTAAATTTTCGAGGCCCAATTCCACTCCAGAAAAAAGTTACGGGCATTTTTCTGTAGAAAATCTGAAATTTCAAAGTCAAAAAGTCATTTCAGAGCTGATTTTTCACAAGTAATCATTAACTGAAATAGTTTTTCAAAGTTTTATCAGAATTCACTCAGTTTTTTCATAAAAGATCTTGGAAGATTCATTTTTCTGCAATTCATAATGGTGTTTGAACAATTTTCAAAGTCTGAGCTGATTGTCAAACTTACTGAATCTGAAAAGATTCGTAAGAACAATTACGACATTCTCGTTTAGTTAAATACTTATAAACATTTGGCGTTACGTGACGTACAAATACTGAATGAAGAAATTCAAAGCGTAAAAGAAAACCAAAACTCTGAGAGTTGTGCTCTTCAATTGAAAATATCTGAATTACTTAAAGAACTTGATGAGCTGAAACAAGAAAATTTTCAGAATGCAACTCAACTGAAATATCTTTTGCCTGAAAGATCTGATCTTTACAAGAAAGTTAAGGATCTTGAAGATACACTTTCTAAGACAAAACAAACTGATCAGAATTGTATTTTAAACAAAAATGAAGAAATTTTTGCTTTTCAACAAAAGCTATCTTTAACTAAAGATTTGATTGAGAAGGAAAGACATGAGTTCTTACTTAAAGAACAAGATTTTAAATCAAAATCTGAATTGTTTGAATATGAAAGACAAATGTTATTAATCAAAGAACAATCTTTTAAATCTGATTACCAATCATTTGGTCATGACAGAAATTCAAATTTAGTCATTATCAAAAGTTTGGAAGATCAGATGCTTCATCTTACAAAACAATTACATGTGTTTACTTCATCAGCTGAGTTAAAGGTTAAGACCCCTTCTTCAGTGTGTTTAAAATCCAATGTTGATCTGTCTGGTTTGTCTTCTGAAAGTGAAGTGAATCTAACTAACTCTGCTAAGTTTGATTCATCTTCAGATCTGAAACTTAAGTATCTTCTCAAGATACATAAAGGCAAAGACAAAATCATTGAACAACTTCTGGTTAAGATTTACACAGGTGAATCTTCAAAGCCTAATGTTTTTAAAGTTCTTGGAAATACTGGTTTGTCTGATCAGAAAACATTTTTAAAGAAAACAACCACGTTTTACCAAAAACATGCCAGAACCGGACAGTTTTTCAGGAAGAAGAGTTCAGAAAATTCTAATCATTCAAAGTCAAGTTTCTTTAGACACTCAGATATTAACTTTTCAAATACTCAAAGAAATTTGTTTTTTGCTTTTGAAAGAGAAGCTGATAGTTATAACTTGAAATGGGTACCTAAACCCAAGTACAAGTGGGTACCAAAACCCGTTTTGAAATGGGTACCCAAGAGCGCTAACAAGTCTGGATCCAAATCTGTTTGGATACCAAAGACATCTTAAATTTTGCAGGTTATAGGTTTTTTATCATTCCAGATAAGGACCCGTTCTTCATTTCAAAAGGCTCTTGATTACTTCAGGTCAAGACCCGTGCTTTAACTAAAAATTGGTTTCTAGTTAAATTCAGACTAGAACCCAGACTTCAATGAACCAGAGACAATGGTGTTCAGTTACTTCAGACTGAAACCCAAGCTTATGCGACAAAAGGCTTCTAATCACTTCAGATTAGAACCCGAGTCTGAAAGACAAATATTTCTGGAATTCCTGCCCTGAATTTAACTCTGCATTGATTTAGAGGTAGTTTTATTTTTATAATTTTTTTGCTCCTGATTTCATTTCTATGAGTTGACTAACTGTGTGAGCTTATTTCCAGGGGGACTTCTGAGACACACTTTGACGATGACATTTTTCAAAACTGTATGTGATTTTTCACGAAAATATTTGATACACACAGAAAAAGAGTTTTTGAGCTGAAAAGCAAAATATTTTCAAAATTTTCTGATTTTCTGAATCTCTCATTGAGATTAATTGATTTAATCGCTTTGATGTTCAAAATCTCATTACTTCTGAGATTCTTTTTAATATTCTCCCGATCAAAGAATTCTCCCATATTCTCCATGAGCTAATTCTTTCTATACAAGTCTGATTCATTTCATACCTTATATCAGATTGTACATTTCATTCTGCTATCTCCCAAATTATCATTCCCAAAATTTATTCTGATTATCATCTCCAATATCAAATGAGCTGAATTTCTTGGTATCCCATGAGCTGAAACGCTTAAGATTATTTCTACTGACTTCGATTTTGCACCAATCTGAGTGACATGCATAAATATCGCTTCTATGGTCTAACCAGAACCGGAAGACCTACCCAAGAAGCAACCCATTCTTTAGGTTTATTAGTTGAGAAGTGTCAGTTATCACGGGATACTGACAGGGTCGAGCAGAGATAAAATGTAAATGAGAGGGATATTGATATAGAAAGGCGATGGTGGTGCATCAGATCATGCTTTTGCTATAAAAGCTGACTGAATTCATTTCTCAAAAGTGAGCCGGAGGGAGCTTAGTTCAAAAATGCTGAGTGCTGAGAGTTGAGAAAGGATTAAAAGAAAAGAAAATCCTACCTAAACTGTGTCGGCTGGGTAATCCACATAATCTATCAAGCCCTATGCGACTTGATATTGAAAAAGATGTCATGGACCCAGTGACGCATGCACTTAACCCCACCAACTACTCAGTTATCTCTCTAAAGATTTCTGTTTCAATAATCACGGAGATATATCACATTTCTATCGATATATCATTTGGATATTATTGATATTGAAACAAGGAAGACAGTTACTCCGGTCTCGAATTTCATTTGATGCACATTGTGTCTAGAGCTGATTATATACACTTTTAGGACACATCGAGTCTGACTGTCTGCGTGACTATAAACTGCTAGTCCAAAGTGACTAAGCCGGAACAAATAAGAGTGATTCTTTCATGATAAAGGATTTCACGATGACTATTTGGAAATCCTACCAGTGTTAACATCACGCCAGCGCTGAAAGTAGGTCACATAGATATTGTCTATTGTGCAAACAGGAATCCTATGTGGACCTGGACTAGTTATTTCACAAATGAATTTGTTTCATTTTCCTCAAGTCAAGTTGAAAAGATTCGACTTTGTTTTGTAAAGAAAATGAAATTTTTGAGGGGGAGTGAGATAGATTTGTATAGGGGAGAGGATATCAATTTGAGGGAGAGAAAATCAATTTGTAATATGTTTGAAATTGTAATTGTTGTTCTATTTCATCTACTATAAATTCATTGCATTAATATCTCTGAAGATTTTGTATGATGTTCATATTTCTTATGATCAACATGAGGGGGAGAAAAGCTAGAGTTCAGAGACAACTGTTGAGTAGATTGAAGTCAATTAAAGACAATTGCTACATCATCTCAAGACAATTGATCAAGGGAGAAAATCGAAAGCTATTCACGATTCAAGGGAGAGTGTGCTTTCAAGAAAAGAGAAGATCAGAGAAGAAGAGATGTGAAGATCAGAGAGAGACAAATAAAGAAGAAGATTGTATTAGAAGATTCAGAGATCATAGTAAATAAGAAGATTCAAGAAAAGAATCAACCTGAACAGAGAACTTTAATTGAAAATTGTTTTCATCTCTAAGGGGGAGATTGTTGGGTACAATTCATAATAGAGTTGAAAACAATTAATTTGTAAAAGTTCAGGGTTTAAATTGTAAATACTCAATAGTATAATTGAGTATAAATATATGTGAGTGTGTACTGTTAATGGACGATTTGGAAAATAGAAAGATACGGATATGATTTAGAGAGAAAGAAGGATTGCTTTGCAAGAAAGCCAAAACCTCAATGTAATATTCTCTCTATTAATCATTCAATATATTGTGTTTGATTGTTAATTGTTCTTATGAATTGTATTAGTTTTGTATGAATTGCATGAAATCTGAATTCACAAACTATTATAACGGAGCAAATGAACTAACATGGACTATGAAGCAGAACAAATAAAAGCAGTGCACAGTTTATTGTCAAAACAATGCATTCACTTAGAAACAATCTCCCTAGTCTCGATGATAGCATTTAAAGCCCGATACTGAATTTAACTCAATTGATTCTTAAGCCAATTAAACTTCCTGGTCAGGTTATTTAACTTTATGATTATTGGAAAGACACGTGAAGTTCTTCACTATATCCACCTCAAAACATGCAATAAAAACACAATCACTTTGTTTATTGAAGTTATATGATTAAGACTAATCCAAGTTACGCAAGATGGTTCATCTCAATGTAACTTCACTTGTAAAGTCATAAACTTGAAAAACCATAACAACTTCTTTTTACCGGTTCCGGTTTCAAGAAACGATTAACTGGTATAACAATTAGTCGAAATAAATATTCAAAACAAAAGGCTTTCGCCACAAATTGAATTGACTATCTATTGAATATTAATCAAATCCCAAGTTTTTACCAAACAAATGTAACCAAATAAAACAATGAAATCAAAAGAATGATTCAATCCAATAACGTTATCATCTAAACTAGGGTTCAATAATCTAAGTAAATGCAAAAGAAAATCACCCCATGGTTAGGGTTACCATCATCTCAATCAAAATACCAACAAAAGAATTCATACGGAATTGAGAATCCAAACCAATGTAAGAATGATGAATGGAGAAGTCGGATTCGTAAGATTCTTCAATTGTTCTTCACAAAAAGCGTCTCATGATGCTCGAAATCGTGTTTTTCCCTTTGCGTTGCTCTCCTCCTTCTTTTCTTTCCCCCATCCTAGCCATCGTCTCCTTTTCAATATCTAGGATTTCCCTTTCCTTTACAAACTTCCCCCACTTCCCTTTTCTTGTGTGCGCTCAAGGTCTGATTTCCATTGCCATGTTTTCCTTTATGCTTTTATCTTCAAATCCATGGCCATGGATTGTCCTTCATGTATTAGCGAGCATTCTCTTCAAATCCATGGCTTGTCTAAATTCCATGGCCATGGAATGTTCTTCTTTGTATCCAATAGTTTGATAGTTTATCAATAAATCTTGACATTACATCATTCGTTTTCCTTGATTCGCAAATGTCCGCTACAAACCTTCGGAAACAAAATTATTTCATTTCAGTATCGATTTCGAAAGTTTAGCTATCAAAACACACTTAAATGAGGAAGAAATGCTAAAAAAAATATGTATAAAATCAACAACATCATGCATCAAACAGGTTTGATTAAAAATCTCCCTCTAAGATGTAGAGCAGGTTTGACTGAGGCCTTTTTGTTCTAACATTGAGCTACATAAATAAGATCAAATACATATCTTTAAGCTACAAATCAGTAAGAATAACAACAAAAACAAATGATTGAATGCATAGATGATTCAAAAGCTCATCATCATTATAAAATGATATGATAAACCAGATGTGCATTATAAAGAGTTAAAAGGCATATAAAAGAGCATAAAAAAGGCAAGAGCAAGTGGCAGGCATACTTGATCCCCTAATACAAATCGAGAGGTGGTTTTATCCACTACAGAACTATGAGCATAAAGCAAGAGACGAAGCAATAATTGAGATAATAAAGCTAAGCTAGAAAAGAGCACATTAAACCAAAACTGTGACTTGTAGATTTAACTTTATACTGCAGATTATGTAATTTGAGACTTACGGTGAAAGCATAGCATTTCATTTGGCAATCTTATGAATCTCAGCTGCATAGCATAGTTTCAAACCATGATATCTTGATCTTATTTAGCACTTGAATACTAGAATATCTCTTCTATTTTGAGCATTGAGCAACTAGTCATTTGTTATGCTTGGCTCCAACATTATTGCTCAGTGATTCGGTGATAATATAAGCTTATATTGTGTTATTTACCTTATGAAAGCACAGAATGTAGCAAGAGCAAGAGTATATTCTGATGATACCCATATAGCAATTACTAGTACCTAGCCCAGTATGTGGCTGATACTAACTTATGTGTGTGTGAAGTTTTTACTGTATTGAGCAAGTTCACGCATTTTAGCGTTAATGACCGGTCCTTAATTGAGCATATGAGCATGAGCTAAACATAGCAGCACTCGCACATAAATGCATGTTTAGGATGAATTGCTACATACTCACTAAGCAATTAAGCTTACCCAATTGTTGCATATTTCTTTTCAAGCAAACACAAAGCACCTGCTGGACCAGATTTGCATCATCACCTTCTGTACCACTTGATGATTCTGCTTCAGTTCAGTTTGATCTGAAGATGGGACTGTTTCCCTATTGGTTGGAGCTGTTACTTCAGGACTTAGGATTGTTACTTCAAAATCTATATGTATGTCTTGTTGATCAATCAGGATCCCAGGAGGGTCACAAGTGAGAAGTGGTAGAACAGTATATTCATCCCATTTATCAGAATCTTTAAAAGTTGCAAACTTTGTGCCAACATCTTGAATGTTTGTGTTGACAGCATGAGAATTTGTACTGGCAGTTTCAACATTGTTTCCAACTGCTCCTTTAGAATAATCAACAAAGCTCAGAGAATGTGTTAGTGAATCTAAATCAAACAACCAATCAGGACCAGTGCCTTTGACATTTGCAGTATTTTCATTAAACTCAACATTGGCACTTTCTCCAATGGTTTTAGAAACACTGTTATATATCCTATAGGCTTTGCTTTGACTAGAGTCTCCTACAAAGAATCCTTCTTTATCATTACTTTCAAACTTACCTAAGTGAGTTTTAGTATGTAGAATAGTGCATGAACAGCCAAATGGTTTTAGGAAGGATACTAGGGGAATCCTGTGATGGAATAACTCATAGAGAGTTTTTCCTTGTTACTGGACAACTTGAACCCTATTTAGAACATAACTGGCTGTGTTTACTGCCTCTGCCCAGAAGGTCATTAGTAATTTGGAATCAGCTAACATGGTTCTAGCAGCCTCTATTAGTGTCCTATTTTTCCTTTCAGCTACACCATTTTGTTGTGGTGTTATAGGTGCACTATATTGCCTTGCAATTCCTTTTGACTCACGAAAACTATTTAGGATATGATTCTTAAACTCAGTTCCATTGTCTGACCTGATCACCTTGACTTTTAAGTTAGATTGGTTTTCTATTTTTAGAATGAAGGATTTGACCAACTCAGCAGTTTCATCCTTAGTTCTAAGAAAATAAACCCATGTAAACCTGGTGAAATCATCAACAATGACCAAGTAGTAGGCTCTTTTATTCAAACTCAAAACAGATGTTGGACCAAAAAGATCCATATGAATAAGATGAAGAGCAGATGAGATTGAATTGACTTTCTTGGCCTTATGAGAAGCTTTGTGTTGCTTGCCTTTGGGACAGGCTACACAATGATCATCACATATGAACTCCTTCTGTGGTAAACCTCTTACCATGTTTTTTTGACTAAAGCATTCCTGGATTTGAAGTTCATGTGACACATCCTTCTGTGCCATAGAGCAGACTCATTTGATGATGCTTTGGATATTAAACAGCTTAAAGTATTTGATTTGGATAAGAGTTCTGTGTCCAAACAGTAGACATTGTCCTTTCTTGGTGTTCTGAGTAAAACAAGATTTTCAGGTATTTCAAAATATTTTGATAGACAATGCATTCAGAGTCTGTGAATAAAACAATGTTTTGTTTGTCACAAACTTGAGACACACTTAATAAATTATAGTTCAGCTGTTCAACATACAAGATATCATTAAATATCATATTGCCTGCTTTGACAGTACCCTTACCTGTTACCTTACCTCCTTTGGAATTTCCACCAAATGCAACAAATCCTCCTTCAAAGCATTTGAAATTTGACAAGCATTCAGAGTTGCCTGTCATGTGCCTAGAGCATCCACTGTCCATATGCCATCTTTTCTTATGTTGGTTCCTGTGGTTACCCTGCACAAGAAAAAGCTCAGTTAGTAGTGGAGTAAACCAAAACCAAGTTGGTTTTGGGTTGTCCTTGTGCATTGACATAACTAAATATTGTTTGTGTCTTTTTAAACTTAGTGAGATCCACTGGTGGATTCTGTGAAGAGTATTTAGTTATGACATGAGGTGTCTAGGTGTTCTTTCCAACTTTTTCTTTAACAGTCTCAGATGATCCATTACCAGTTCCAGTTTTTGACTTAGCAGTTGGAACTGGATGTTGAGTGCCAGAGGTTTCAGAATTTGCACTGCCAGTTCCAACTTTTGACTTAACAGTTTCAACTTTTGCATTAGCAGTTTCAGCTGTGTTTTTGCCTTTGACACATCATACCTTTTTCATGCTTAATTTAGATTTCATTAAAGCTTGTTTTTGGTGTACAGGGTACCTTTTGTTGACTTTTATGGACCTGTGATCAACTTTCTTCTTTGGAACTGGGGTGACAGGTTTTGAGGCCTTTGGAATATTTCAATTTTGAGCAATGACATGTTTTTGAAACACAGTCTGTTTTGCAACAGATGGTTTATATAAACAGTGCTTGGCCAAATGGTTTTTCCTGCCACAGTGGAAACATCTTTTGATTGTTTTGATAGGGGAACCAGTTTTGTGTGACCATAACTGGTTCTTGTTCCTTTGATTTTCCCTTACCTGCTGCTGTGTGGGAAATTTTTGGACACCATGCTTTTGGCATGTGCATGTTGGAACAGTTGTACCCTTTTTATTTATTTTGGAAGAAGATGCAATATTACAGTTAGAAGGTACAAAAACATGTGGAGCATGATTGCATTCACTCATCTTCTCTTTTCCTTTAAGACTATTGGTTCTGGTAGAGTTGAAAACAGGAGGTCCTGTAGGTTCACTCATGGTTCTGGAGTTACTCTCAGCTTCCTCACTCTTACTGCCTTCATTGGGAACCAATGCTTCTTTAGGTTCAGGCTTATCCTCAAGGATAGGATCTACAGTTTTCATTTTCTCATCTAATGGTTCATTCACAAGCATATCAGCAACTTCACTCATAGGATGAATGTATTTATTGTTATATGGAGGTGGAGTAGTCTTATATTCTATTCCTTCCTTGGGATTGAGTTGAGATTTTACCCTATCTTTAAATTGAACTTCCATTAGGTGTTTTAGCTTTTGATTGGCCAGCTTGAAGCTGTCCAAGTCTATGTTTATAGATTACACTTTCTTGTGAGCTTCTAACACCTTCTATTCAGCCTCATCTAATATCTTATTAAGGGTGTCTATTTTCTCATTTAGCTCCTTTTTCTCCTATTCATGATATGTTCTATCATGTCCCATCTGAATCTCATTATCCTTATAGTCATTGATCTGTTTTTCAAGATCCTCTATTGCCTGCATATACTCATATCTCCTCTCTTCCATCCTAGCTAGAGTTTTGCACATGCTCTCATTATGATCTCTATACTTTTTAACCATATTTTTGCAAGCTTGAGAGCAGAGTTTAGCATTTACCTCAGATGGTAGTTCAGTGGAAGTGACAGTTGTAGTTTCTGCCATAAGAGCTTGATTCTGAAACTTTTCTTCTGTCTAGTCACTCCAGTCAAAAATATTGTCTTCTTGAGAAACAAAGGCTTGTGAAGATGATATTTGACTGGTTTGTTTGGGTCTTGGTGGCTGCTGACCTTGTGATCTACACTCTCTAGCAAAATGGCCAAGTTTGTGGCATTTGAAGCACTCAACCTTTGATTTGTCAAATGATGGCTTGCCTTCTGTTCTAGCTTGAAAGGTTGGTCTGCCAGTACTTTTAAGAAATCTTTTGGCCCTCATAGTCAACATAGCATGTTGCCACTTTAAGTCTATCTCTTATAAATCATCTGGATGGATTTGTTCCAGATCTTCAGCATTAAGAGCAAAAAGTCCATCACTTGCAACAAATGCTTCATAATAGACTTCAGAAGAGTTGCCATTAGTTCCTGAAAAAGAATCACAACAGTTTAATTTATCATTTAATGTTGATGATAGCAGAGCAGTGTTTTGATTGTAAGAAAAGAGTTTCTTTTTATTTTCAATTTCAGATTCAAACACTCTCAGGCTGTTGTAGATGTCATCCAGCTCTATTTCATCTAAAGTGTCTTTGGTTCTCCATTGGGCAGCATAGACTGTCCATTTTTCACCAAGAGATCTGAGAAATTTTCTTTTCACTTCATCTTGATCCAGGCTGACCTTAGCACTCTCCAACTCACCTATCAGCTTATTAAACCTATCAAATATTTGAGTAAAGTTTTCATTCTTTCCAACAGATAAATTTTCATACTGCTGTTTTAAAAGATCTTTTTGGTTTTCTTTTTGTGCTAGCATTACCAGCAAATCTTTTCTCTAAAGCAAGCCATAGAGAATGAGCAGTATAGAATTTTTTAAACTGATGTTGATAAACATTTGGAATGGCTATTTGTAAAATAGTAAGAGCTTTGACTTCATTCATTCTAGCCTTTCTTTCAATCTCAGTTTTTGGAGGTGTCCTTTTTGGTTTGCCCTCAGCATCTAGTTCAGGATCAACTGCAGGAGGATTTTCAACAGCTTCCCATAGGGCATAGTCAATGAATTGAATGTGCTGTTGAACCCTGAGTTTCCACATCTCGAACTCAATGGGTTTGAGCATAGGCACTTTAAGTCCTTGCCCAGATCCACTACTGCTATTTTTAAACTCCATTGCAGAAAAACAAAAATTTTAAACGATGAAGGTTTCTGACTTTGAAATCAAAGAATAACAAACAGAACCTGTGTCTCTGATACCACTTGTCAAGATCAAAAATCACCTAAGATTAACTGGTTTTAATAGATCAGAGTTTAAACCAATAACCTTGTTTTGAATCAAATTCCAATTAAGAAATTTGCGGAATAACACTTAGTTCTTTTAAGAAAAGTTTCAGAATTATAAAGAACAGATAATCAAATAAACATAATCAATATCAAAACCTTTATATTGCCAAATCTCTGATTACAATCACCTCTAATCTGTTATGATTAGACGAAAAACACAGACTGTTCTTAGGGTTTTACAACCTTATAGGCTTTGGAAACTTATATCAGAATGCAATTACAAGATGAAAAACTTAAGCACCACGATTACATTAAAAAGACCTAGTTTATTTATATTTATAGCCTTCTGATTTGTTTCCTTGACGGACTGTGATTTTTCTGAAAGTAGATATGCTTGGAAGATCTTCAAATCTTGAAATATATATCACTTCCTGAATTTTAGCACTTTCTGTTATCTATCTGTTGAGCAGCTTGAACTTTAACTCTTGCAGCTTGAACTTTTGAACTAGCAGCTCGAACTTTGTAATTACATAGATATACTACTAACAGCTTGAGAATCCCTAACTTTTGGCGGCCAGCCATGAAGAGTGACATCGGTGCATACATCGAAAGCTGCAGCCTGCAGGACATGTTAGATGGTTAAGGTAGAACATCTGAAGTCGTATGGAAATATGAAACCATTGCCAATTACTAAATGGAAATGGAGCATATAACCATGGATTTCATAACAAAACTGCCAAAGACCAAGACGCAACGTGACTGCAACTTGGTTGTTGTGGACAGACTGACAAAGACTGCACAATTTCTGCCGATTTGTGAAATCTGTTCTCTGGAAAATTTGGCACAGATTTACATTAGTGAGATCATTACAAGACATGGTGTGCTAGAATCTATTATGTTGGATCGTTTCTGTCACTTCACTTCCATGTTCTGGAGTGCTTTGCAAGATGTTTTGGGTACTCAGATCTCCATGAGTACTACTTATCATCCAAATGCTCATGGACAAAGAGAGAAAATGATTCTAACTCTTGCAGACATGTTACGGGCTTGCGTCAGTAATTTAGGTGGTAATTGGTATGACCACTTACCTCTTCAGGAATTCTCATTTGAGGCTTTGTATGGATGTAAATGCAAGACTTCCATCTGTTGGCGTCAGACAGGTGAAACACTGGTAGCTAGTCCTGCAATTCTCCAGCTAACAGTTGAGAAAATACAGGTGGTTAGAAGGAACATACAAGAAGCACAAATCTAGAAAAAGTGTTATTTTGATCATCGATACAAGTCAATACAATTTAGTGTTGATGATTGGGTGATGCTGAAAGTGTCCCCAATGAAGAAAGTGGTTCGTTTCATCAAATGAAATAAGCTAGCTACAAGATTCATTAGACCTTTCAAGATTGTTGACAGGATTGGTAATCAATCTTATCATCTTGGATTTCCATCTAGTTTGGCTAGAGTACATCCTACATGTGTTCCATGTTAGACAACTCAGGAAGAGTTTAACTGATCAGTGGGAATCACACATATCTCACATTCACTTGCACGTTGATGAAAAACATCAGATTTTTGAGGAGCCAGACAAGATATTGGACTCCAAGACTAAGAAGCTTCGCAATAACTTGATACAAATGGTGCTCGTTTAGTGGATACATCACAAACGCTCGTATCAGACTTGGGAATCCAAAACAGCTATGCAATCTTTATATCCTAGTTTGTTCGAATAAAGCTGACTTCGAGGACGAAATTACACGTGGTGGAGCCCCTTCTATAACATCTCTTAGCCTAATGAGCATAAATTATCCTATTAATATAACTTTTGTTTCAATTAATGCCATGTACTTTGAAAATCATTAATAAGAGTTACGTTGAAGGTTAAATGTGTTAGTTGTTTAAAGTTAAGGTTAAGGGGTGCAATTTGCTAATTAACAAAGTGTTTATAATTAAACACGTATTATGCAAGTCTGATTAGTCATTATCTCATCATATGGTTACATTCAAACACACAGACACGATTACACACACATAATTCTATCTACTCTCTCTAAATTTGCAAGAAATTGAGTAACAATTTGTTTGAATCTTGTTGGAATTCATCAAAACAACACCATGCAACAACAATCTACATTAAACATAGGTAAACTTAAGTTCAAAAGTATCTAAATGTATGTGTGTGTTCATTCACAGTTTGGACGTAAATTCCAGGATACATTCGCAGCCAATCCACACCAAAAACCCAAAATTGAAGTATTATTTGTGTTTAAAACGTTAAATTGAACACATAAATGCATATAACTAGCATCAACTTGAACTTTTCTAGGAAAATTGAAGTAAAATGGTTGAGTTAAGCCAAGTGGTTCGAGACTTAATGTCTCGGCCCTTGCATTGTTAGTTTGGCCGAGGTTGCCCTACACCCTGAGACTAAGTCTCAGCCCTGTACCGAGGACCCCCAAACACTTCTTGGCTTTGGGCCTTGGTTGAAGATGAGACCCCTGAAACATATAGCCTCGGGGTTGGTTTGGGGATGAGGACCGCGAGAGGTTATGTCTCGGGGTGGGGTGTCTTGTGTGCATAAAGCATTCAAAAGTCTTGGTGTCTTCTTATACGTATTGGCCTTATTCATTTCAAGGTTATATGTGCAACGGACCTATAGACTAACAGACTCTCTATTATCTTCATCAAATATTCTAAATGATTGATAGAGTCCCTTAAAGACTCTCTATTAACTATGAAATAAACTAAGTCTTTGGACAGAGAGGCTTAAAGATTTTTTTTTTGCTTAAGACAGAGAGAGTTAAAGACTCTCTGTCAACATGACTTCATAAAAGCTAAGTACTGGACCAGAGACTTTAAGTCTCTTGTTCTTGAAACATCAATAAAGTAACATACTAAAACAACATAAATAAGATTAAATACATACATATATATATATATATATATATATATATATATATATATATATATATATATATATATATATATAGATATATATATATATATGTGTGTGTGTGTGTGTGTGTGTGTATTTATATAATTCACAAATTAGTAAGAATAACAACAGAAATACAAGATTGAATGCAAGGATGATTCAGAAGCTCATTATCATTATAAAATGACATGATGAACATAATGTGCATTATAAAGAGATAAAAGGCATATAAAAGAGCATAAACCAATGCAAGAGAAAGTGGCAAGCATATCTGATTCCCTAATATAAATCGGGAGGTGTTTCTATCAACTGCAGAATTATGAGCATGAAGCAAGAGCCGAAGCGTAAATTGAGCTAATAATGCTAAGTTGAGCAAAGAGCACATTAAACCTAAATTGTGAGTCGTAGATTTCATTTTATACTACAGATTATGTAATTTGAGACTTATGTTTCAAGCGTAGTGTAACATCTCAAATACTATAAACATTAATTAGCAAAATGATTTGTCTTTTTTCAAAACTAGGCTACGAACTTTATAATTACATATTTGATTGAGTTTTATTTAAAATAAAAAGTAACAAACTTAGCTACTAAATTGGTCATTATTTAAAATTAAGCAATAAACTTTGTTAAATTGTAACGTGTTATTTCAATATCAACAACACAATTATGATTTAAACAATAAGAACACAATAAGATCAAATCATAACCGAATGATTTAGATTGAGATTGAGAGAATTACACTGAAAGTTTTCTTGCACAGAAAACAAGAGTTGACCTATCCGTACAGTATGTGTGCAATTTCAATACAATCCCGTACAAACAACAGTACCACTACTTCTATTTATATACACAACAAGTATTGAATATTTACATCCCCCCCCCCCCCCTTAACTATTACATCCATAAACCAAAATATAAGATCCCAACATTCTCCCCCTTTTATGAACTGTATACTATCTTCAGTCTTTTAAGCCAAGCTTCATTTCATATCTTCTTATGCTTCTTCGGGTTTTCAATCTTGACTCTATCTCTGACACAAAGTCAACAATTAATCTCCCTTTGGACGGAATCATGCAACCACATTTCAAATGCCTCATCACATCATGATCAAGAATTCCTTTCAAAGTTGTCATCACTTTTTGAAGAGTACCATCAGAATATTTGTCCAGCTCGATCATCCGCATGGCTTTCTTCTCTTGATTCTTATCTTTGTATATGACAATCGGATGTTTATCAAGAATGACTTGATATTCTTTCTACTTCTCTATGTCTTTGATCTGTCTGTTAGGTGCGGTGACATTGATCCTTCTCATTCCTCTTTCAACACCAATTTGCATGTCTTGGATTGACATTAAACCCAGGTTGGTATGCATAAAATGAAAGATTGCTTTGAGTGTGAATCTACAATTCTCTTCTCTTTTGTTCCGGCATAATTCATCAAATAAATGTTCAACGGCAACCAGATGAATCTTGAACAAATCTGTTCATTAAACTGGTATGTCTTTCCATCAGCTCTAGTAACAGTGAAAGTTGGATAGAAAATATTGACAAAACAGTTTTTGTCAATTCTTTTGAGTTCAACTATCCTCTAATCCACTCTCACATCCTGCATGGGTTGAGCTTGATTCCCAAGAAGTAGGAATAATTGACAAGGTTCGACATGCTGGGCTCTATGACTCTAAAGAGCTAAAAAATGATATCGGAGTATACTTTTTACAAAAAAATCTTCTTCTCTAAATGATCTTCCAAAAATGGAACTCTATTCCGCTTCTTAATGAAATAAGCATTCTGCTTTCCTGACAACTTAAGCTTCTTGACTTTCTTCTTTTGATTAACCTCTTCATCATTCAGTAGACCCAACATGTCACTGATTTCTTTTTGAACCACTTCTTGGACAGCATACCTCAGATGATGTTGTTTATCTGATTCATCTGCCAAGATGTAGCTTATAAAGAATTTGTCCATCAAATCTATTTCAGTCAATCCTTGAAGAGTTTTTGGCACCACCCCACTTATAGGAAACGAATCTTCGTCTTCCTTAACAGTTACCGTTACCGCAGGCTTTTCAACCATTGGTGTTGGTATGTCATCCTTCAAAATTTCCTCTACATGCTCCTCTTCATCAACAATCTTCTCTCCTCTTTCAGCAGTAGCTTTACCTTTCAATAATCGTTGAATATTAAGCATTTGGCTCATCATCTCTGCATGTTGTGTGCTCATTTGTGCAGTGTAAGGTCCACCGTCTACGGATCTATCAATGCGTGAATGTTAAACGAGTGCGGAATCCTCGTTTAACGTTGACGGATCGATCACACGGAAACATGAAGCCAAACATAATGCTAGCCGATCGGATATCAACCCTACACAATGTATTTCTCCTTTGAATGCTGTAAAACTCTCCAAGTTCGTCTGAAAGCTCTCACGAATCTCTGAAATTCAAATTCTCGAAGTGTTAATGAATTTGAAAGGAGAAGTTCATGATATAACCCTTAAGTTCGTGCATGGCCCAAGCCCACGAACTTATAGATTAAAGCCCATGCAGACTAGTTCATATGAACTTATCAGGATTATGTTCGTACGCACTTAAGTGCCTTAAGTTCATAGCCTATGCTCATGAACTTAGTCGCATAAGTTCATAGCCTCATGCACTTATCCTGATAAGTTCATAGCTTCATGAACTTATTACCATAAATTCATATCTCATGAACTTATCTCACAATCATGAACTTATCATGAACACAATACACAATCATGAACTTAAGACATAAATATGAGCAAACAATCATGACTTGTATTAATAAAGCCCTATCTATTACAAATGACTATCTATTACAAAAGTAGACTGCTATCATCACACTGGGTGTACCAACAGACTCCCCCTTGATGATAGCTTCTAGTAGATATTCATTGATCTATATTACTAGGCTTATTTAAGTTACTACCTGCATGTAATCCATGCTCGATACAAACTTTAACCACTCTTTGATATTTTCTGTAACAACCTAACTTTTGGTTTAGCTTAATTTCAGTATTTTTGAGCTAATAATGTAATTTTATTACATTATTTATTTTGTAATTTAATTCATGAAATTTAATTAATTAAATACGATATAAGTTATATAAATATTATAAATTGTTAGATGATAAAAAAGTTAAAAAGTGATGTAAAATACAAAAGTGAAAAGGGTTAAAATGCACATAAAGTTAAGTTGAGTTATATAAACTCAAAATAATGACATTAATAGTCATTAACACTAAAAATTTAATCTCTCATCTCTCTCTCTAAACATCATACGGCAACATCATCTTCATCATCAATCAAGCTCATAAATTCACATTAATTGAAGAATTTATTCAAGAAGAGGTTACAAGGAACATCAATCAACAATAATCTACAAGATTTTAAGATAATAACAATTTTAATTTCGAAATATATATGTGTTTAGTTCGGTTTTGGTGTAAAAACCGAAACCAAAGATTGAAACATAAAATTTATGTTGCATGTTTAAAGTTTTTGTAGATTATGATGAATTTAAGTTAATGGATGTTAAAGAAACAAAAATCAGAGGATAGATCATCCAAATTTAGTACAAATCGGGATTTTTATCAAAAATAGTGTTCTTGACAAAAATTTACATATTTTGGATGATTTTGACTCATATATAGTGTTTTTGATAGGGAAAAATATATAAAATCAACCCAATAATGATAATATAATTATATATTAAGTTGCATGTTGATAAATATGAATTTTAATGAAATTTGAGAAAAATCCGTATGAACAAATGTAAGAACATGAAGAACAAAATTCTGGAAATTATGATGATAATGGATCCGAATTCGGTTGAACCCGAATTCGGATGAGATGCTCCACTTCGGTTCTTATATATATTTCGGATGCACTTAAATTCGGTCCTTATTCATTTCGGATGATATGCTAAATTCGGACCCATCTTAAATCCGGATGTGTCCTAATTTCGGACCTTAAGTTTCGGTTGGTCCTGATTTCGGATTAGGTACATCGGTCCGAAATCCGGGTGCCTGATCCGGATTGGTCCGAATCCGGATGACCAATCCGGATGGTCCGAATTTGATGGATCCGAATCCGATTGATTTATTTTGATATTTTAGAGAATTCAAAGAAAATGAACCAAAATGATTAATGAGTTATCAGTTATCAGAATCAGATAAAATAAAGATTATAAAGCTAAAAGCTGATGAAATAATAATTGACATGAATGATCCTGGACAGAGAACAGATTGACAAAGATAAAATCCTGAGATAACTCAGGTGGTAGATTTTACATCTGTTTGATAATGACCCAGATCTGTGAGTTATAGATATTCAGATGTAACATGCTTAAATTTCCGGTTGAGACATATTGTTGATATTAGGTTGATTTGACATTCATATTATCAGCTGGATTGTGACCTGGGCACACCATGGTTCGGTATTGCCCAGTGGATCATGATACCTATTTGACTTATTACTTCATATGATATTGCATTTACAGTTCATTCTGACATTGCTTTGAGATTATTGCTATCATGACATTGATTACGTATGTTTCATCATTTCATATACTTTGACATATTGATTCAGCTTGATTAGCCTTGTTGGTCTATTGTTCTAGACCTAGCTATTTCACCAGTTCTATTGAACATGGTAATGATCTCCGATGTTCCGCCACGTTGATTTACTGGTAGCTAGCCGTATGTGGCTGATCCCCACAATTTAAGCGTGAGCGTGGTTTGAGCATCATCCGACTCTATGACTTCTATGTCTCAATCATGAGGGCTGTAGCGGCAGCCAAGACATATCACGCTAGAATGATGATCCGCTTGACATTGCATATTAATTTGAAAATCTATTTACTCACTAAGCATTGCTTACGGTTGCTACATTAACATTTTTACTGGAAAAGATAAAGGAAAGTCACCTGCCGGACCTAGTACTTAGGTCATACGAGAATCAAGTGAAGTTTTCATAGACCTCTACTCAGCAAACCATTTTGGTACAGATTGGAAGATGATATTGTGGTGTTCTGGGTAGATTTATCTTGATTGTGTGATGACATGAACTAGATTAGATAGTACCCTTTATAAGTTTAATTTAAAAATGATAATCTGTATTAAACTTAAATCCTAATATGCTTGACTGTAATTTAATATTCCGCACTTAATTACTCTATCTTAGTTATGATTGATATCATATTGCAATTTGTGGGACCTAGACTCTGAGGACTGCCCCGTAAGGGGAGGTCTTCACAGGATGGTTTCAGAGCCCATAGTTTGAGTGAATCAAGTATTACGTGAGTATACTTTGTCTCAAGCTGAAGCAATACATATGTATCAATCATTGACGTGGTTTGAACTGAGATAGGATGTACAGACTGTTAGGATGGGAAAAAAGGGTACATAGATCTAAGTCTATAAACTGATAGTTAAATGCTTTTAATTTTTCACTTAAGATGTCAGGATGAGGATCAGGTTACATACCAAACAACATGACCCCACAACAAATGTTTGAAATGATGCAACAACTACTAGCCCAACATTCAGAACAACAGAATAAGATTTTGCAAGAACAGTTTCAGACCAGAGATGAGGCCAAAGCTAAAAGACATAATGATAAGAAGAATAAGAGAAAAGATAAACAAGTCCAGAATAGCGAAACTGATTCTGATAATTCTACCCATGAAACCCAAATTGAGCAGCCTAAAGGCTGTAAGTTCAAGGATTTTAAAGCGAGCGGTGCCCTTAACTTTGAGGGTACAGTAAATCCAATTCGGGCAATGGATTGGATCAGCCATACCGAAGAGATTTTCAGAATCTCTGATTGCTTAGAATCGAAGAAAGTGAGTTATGCGTCTGCGTTGTTTGTTGGAGCTCCCCGTGCTTGGTGGAAAACTCAGAGGAGCATATATGGAGAAGAGGTGATACAGACTTTAGAGTGGAATCAATTCCTAGATATGTTTAACGCGAAGTATTTCCCGATCGACCAACAAGATAAGATGGAAGTCCAATTGATGCAGCTGACCCAAGGAACTAAGACAGTTGATGAATATGAACATGAATTCTCAAGACTATGCGGCTACTCCTCGTATCAAGTAGCTACCGAAGAAAGGAAGATGAATAGATTCCGCGGAGGGCTCAACCCGAGATACCGACATCCGATGAGTGCGATAAAATACAAGAGTTACTTAGAAATGGTTGAATCAGCTAGACAGATCGAGAGGGGTTATTTAGAGTACGGCGATCAGCTTTATGCTCCATCAGCAAACCCGACATGTCCTACTCCACCGAAGAAGCAAAGATTCTGTAGATTTTTCAAGACGAACAAATCCCAGTCTCAACAGCCACAGCAGTGTAGTTCACAGCCGAAAGCCCAAGCGTATTCACTAACGAATGAGCCACGATTCTGCAAGAGATGCAGAAAATCACATATGGGATTGTGCAATCCAGATGACGTCACATGCTTTGCTTGCAATAGAATTGGTCACAGCAGTGAAGAGTGCCCACAGCAAGGACGCGGATGTGCGAAATGCAGGAAAAGAGGACACTTCATGTATCAGTGTCGCAGCGGGCAACGAGGACAGTCACAGTCGTCAGCTGGAGGATCTACGATGAAGAGTTCAGCTGCTACTCCAACAGCAAAGACTCGTGCGTTTCAGATAACAACCGAAGAAGCGAGAGAAACTCCTGACGTAGTTACCGGTATGTTCCTGTTAAATACGATACCTGCTCGCGTATTATTTGATTCTGGTGCTAGTCGCTCCTTTATATCGACTTCTTTCGCACAAAGATTATCCAAAACTCCATCGAAGCTTCCAGTGATACTTGATATTGAGACAGCTAGTAACAACTATGTTATGGCTGATTCTGTATACCGAAACTGCACTCTACTCGTTAACAACATCATATTCAACCTTGATCTTATTCCAATTCCGTTTAAAGAGTTTGACGTCATTATCGGCATGGACTGGCTAATGAATAACAAGGCTACGATCGTCTGCAACCGGCGACTCATCAGAATCAAGTCTTCAGACGGCCGAGTATTAGAAATGAAAGGCGAGAAGCGAAAAGGTGCTCACTGCTTCATTTCAATTGAAAAAGCGCATAAATACCTATCTAGAGGTCACGAATCGTATCTATGTTATGTCTCGTCTGAATCTAACTCTGAAGCCCAAAAGAAATCCTTATCTGATATTCCAATCGTCTGTGAGTTTCCAAACGTGTTTCCTGATGATATTTCTGGAGTGCCACCAGAACGTCAAGTCGAATTCGGCATTGACTTGGTTCCTGGTGCGGCTCCCATTGCCAAAGCTCCCCACAGACTTGCGCCTGCAGAAATGCAGGAAATGTCCAAACAATTGCAAGAGCTGTTAGAAAAGGGATTTATCCGACCGACTTCATCTTCGTGGGGTGCACCTGTCTTATTCGTTAAGAAGAAAGACAGAACTTTTCGGATGTGCATCGATTATCGGGAGTTGAATAAGGTCACAATAAAGAATAAATATCCTCTGCCCATGATTGATGATCTACTTGATCAGCTACAAGGAGCCAGCTACTTCTCGAAAATCGATCTTCGTTCTGGGTATCATCAATTACAAGTCAGAGATGAGGATATTCCGAAGACAGTCTTCCGAACAAGATACGGTCATTACGAATTTCTCGTAATGCCGTTTGGTTTAACGAATGCACCAGCGGCGTTCATGGACCTCATCAATCGCGTGTGCAGACCGATGCTGGATAAGTTAGTTATCGTATTCATAGACGATATTCTGATTTACTCCAAAACGGAGGCTGATCATGCTATTCATTTGCGGCAATTGCTAGAGTTACTGAGAAAAGAAAGACTCTACGCAATATTCTCTAAGTGCGAATTCTGGCTCAGACAGGTACAACTTTATATTGTCTTGAGTCATTCTTAAGTGTTCTTTGATTGAATTAAAACTCGAAATTTCACTCTGATTTCTTTCTATATTCAATTTCTTGGCCATGTTGTTTCTGGCGAAGGTATTTCCGTTGATCCATCTAAAGTCGAGGCCGTTCAAAAATGGCAAACGCCTCGCAATGCCTCTGAAATTAGAAGTTTCCTTGGATTGGCCGGTTACTATCGGCGATTCATTAAGGACTTCTCGAAGATTGCTGTGCCACTCACGATGCTAACACGAAAGAATACACCTTTCGTATGGGCAGATAAACAGCAAGAGGCATTTGAAATTCTTAAACAAAAGATTATTCAAGAGCCAATCCTAGCCTTACCAGAAGGCAATGATGATTTTGTCGTCTATAGCGACGCATCTGGTACTGGCTTAGGATGTGTTCTCATGCAAAGGGGAAAAGTTGTAACAGCCGGCATTGAACCAGGATAGCAACAACGACCTAATTAGTATTTAATGGCCAATTATAACCTAAGCAGTGGTCATTAGAAATTAATCAAGTGATTAACAAGGTTTATTAGAAAATTCAACTCAATTAGAATCAAATTCATCGGTGCGATAAATCGGGAAATCAATTAATCCGATCAATTTACGACATGAAGGATTAATTCAACTAAGTACATAATTAAATCATGATTAGTGACACTAATCATACACTAATACCATTACTTAACCTTAATTATGCAAGACTAAAACAAGTCATTAAAACAATGCATCCAAAAGTATTTATGAATTTACAAGAAAATGGAAATACAAGAATACATTTCTAAATACTTTTATACAAAAAAAATAATAGAAATACCCCCCTAATATTGGCCCTATAGGCCGGCCAATGAAGGACCAAAAGGACCAAAGAAAAACATTTTTTACTCGACATTTCTACATCAAATCATCCTCTTTCCTTTCATCCAAGATTTTACAACTATTTTCATCATTTCACAACCTTTTTCACCACTATAAATAAGACCCTAATTCCTTGCATTTTCCTCACACCTTCAAAGCAAAATTCTCTCCTTTCTCTCCCTCTAAAAAAACCGGCCACAAGCCCTCAAGAACACACAAAGTGTTCTTTCAAGTATTCTTCATATTTTTGAAGTGTTCTTGGTGAAACTTTTGAAGATCCAACCTTCTACTCATTTTCATTCTTCTAAAAACATCAAAGTAAGTAAATACTAACCTATATCATGTTATATTTGTGTTTATATAAGTCTTGCATAATATATATAATCACCTACAACAACAAGTCTCATAAAAACTCAAGTTTATAAGTTTCTAGTTTTTATTTTAAGTTGTTTCTTTAAATATGTTTATGAATATGTAAACACATTATAAAAGTGTTAATATTATAAAAACATGTGATATATATGTGTTTTTATAACTATTATGGCTTTTATACAAGTAGTCTTTGAATAAACAACAAGGATCATAAGTTGTTGTAAGTTTATAAACTACGGATTTTCGGCAGAAAACTTATATCGACTTTGAAAAATCATAACTAATTCATAACTCAACGAAATGAGTTGATTCTTTTCCCAAAAGTTAGATCTATGTCTTATCTATAGATCTGTAATTTTTCATAATTTATTTTGGAGTTTAAGACCTCCAGAAATTATTTGGGAAACTGAAAGTTTGACAGCTCAAAAATGGCCAACATAGCGTTTTTAACGAGCTTTTTCACCAACCTAAACATCTCGAAAAATGGCCGTTCTTGATTCTAAAAATCCTTTGTATATAGTAGTTGAATGTCCTAGAAAACCAAAGTCTAAAACATTTTGGAGCTTGGTCAAAAACAGCCTCAAAGTAGGCCGAAAAACCTCCGAAAAAGCTGGAAAATTATATATATATAAACTTGACGTTTTAAGCAAATCTTATTTATAAACTTGTAATGTTGGGTGATTTAAGACATAAAAATCTATAAATATACATATTATCATATATTAGTGATATTAAGTCCTTATTATCATTTAGGACTCGGTTAAACATCTCCGGTTTCATCACCCATCAAACAACGCACATTTGCATTTTTGCGCATATTTTGCCATCGCAATTCCGGTGAATCTTCATAGCCCCTATTTTCACTATCTATTGGGGTGGAAATACATGCACTGTTTTCATATGGACATCAAAACTGTTTATTTCTTATATGTATTACATGTGGTTCCATCAGCCCTTATATCATGAACCGTTAATTGCATTTATTTGTAAGCGCGAATATATTGTGGATAGATCTATTGGGAGTCATGTCCCCACTCGGGTTAGTTCGGGTCGACTAACAGCGGGTGCATATATATTCAACACACGGTATTACGTATGGGAATACTGCTCAGGGCAAACAAATTTCAATTAAGCTTCGGTTGCATGATGGTTTATGTAATACATACACGGAATTTATGATTTTATAAATTCAACTCATCTGATAATGTCTATACAACTAGTCTTTTCGCGTAAACCTATGAGCTCACTAACAATTTTTGTTGACGTATTTTAGCGTGTATTTTCAGGTAATTAAGGCAAGTATGCCTCGGACGTATTTTACTTTCAAGCTTCCGCATCCATGGAGTCGCATGGATATTCAACTTAACGGAGATTTAGCTGCATTATTTTGAACATTTTATTTATGTAATTAAATCTGTGTATTTTGCGAACTCCTTTACTCATATCAGTCTATGTAAAACATTGCTATATTTTCAAGTTTCAATGATGTATTTTAAAAACGTCCATATAGTGGTCGTTCATTATGATTATGGTTACGCTTCCGCACTCGTCACGCCTCGCCGCCAACCGGGGTAGCAAGGTGTGACAGATTGGTATCAGAGCCATAGTTATAGTGAACTAGGTTGCATTAGTACCTAGACTATAACTGTTACAAAAACTAAACTTTCTTCAAGAACTGTGAACACATATATGGACCCTGATGACAATAACATGTCGAAATTCACCCCTAGGGAAAGGGTGTGACTAGCACAACGGGAGTCTATCCCGGTACCTGCCCATCAGCCAAGCCCGCCACAGTAGTAACGGGCAAGCATAGGACAGTAGGGATGGATGCCTCACACTCTCCAAGAGTGGATAAACGAGGAGGGGATCCAAATCCAGTTTGAAGTCAGAACACCATCTTCCTCTCAAGTGCCGACACTTACCTAGAAACCTATGTAACAAACGATGCCCCTGTTGGTGGCAAGGGCCGCCAGACTCGACCTCCAATTCCGACAAAATCCACCAAAAGGTCGGTGAGATCTTTGCAAAGATTAAGCAGGAGGCAATGCAAACCACCAATAAACCTTAGGCCAACCAGAATACCCAGGCGATTTAACAAGACGGATCGAAGAATTGTGACAGCACCTAGCGGAGCACAAAGCCCACACTACAGAACTAACCCAACGACTTAACGCTCTGGAGTACGAGGAAACCCCGAAGGCATCTCTTTATAGTATTTCTCTAGGCTTTACTATCTGATATATCTTAGGGTAAATAAGGCTTAAGAATTTATCAGAAAATTCTGACCATATCATATACAAAGATTAAGTATCAAGAACTTTTATGAGGAATTAAGTTTTAACTACAACTCTGCGTAGGAAAAGATAAAGCTGTGACTATCTGCCTAAGAAATTTCAAACCCGTAGACTTATCCTCTTTCCCCATTAGATACCACTTATGCATTTCTACTATTTGATACTGGTGCTGATAGGAGCTTTATATCCACTAAGATCACTAAGCAGATAAATTCCATTAAGTTCTACTTATGCTATTGAGGTTGATGACAGTGAGACGCTTAAGACAAATAATATAAGTCGAGGATTCTCCTTAGAATTAGTAAGCCAACTCTTTGAAACAGACATGTTACCCATCAAACTGGGAAGTGTTTACGTGGTCATAGGCATGGATTGGCTATCGAAAATCATGTGGAAATAGTATGCAACAAGAACACAGTTCATATACCTTTAGCCAATAAGAAGGTCCTTACTGTCCAGCGCAAAGCAAGAAATACCAAAGTAAGCATCATCTCTAGCATTAGGACCCTGAAGTGTTGATAGAGAGGGAGCCAAAGGAAAAAAAAAACGGCTCGAAAATATTCTTATTACTTATGGTTACCCCAAAGTTTTTCCAGAACACTTACCTGAACTCCCAACATCGAGGCAAGTCAAATTCAAAAATAGGCCTAGTATCAGGTGTGGTACCAATGGCTCGAGCACCATGCCGATTAGCCCCATCAATAGTGTAACAATCGTCCAACCAACTGTAGGAGTTCTTAGATAAAGGATTTATCAAACCGAGTTCCTCGCTTTGGAGGAGCTCCAGTTTTGTTCATAAAGAAGAAGGATAGAACCATCAGAATGTGCATCAATTAGCAAGAGCTAAATAAACTAAAGGAACCGATACCCGCTCAGAAGAATTAATGACTTGTTTGACAAAACTCCAAGAATTAAGCTTCTATTTGAAGATCGACCTAAGGTCTGGTTATCATTAGGTTAGAGTTCACAAGAAAGATATTCCAAAGACAGTTTTCAGATTCCGTTTCGGTCATCATAAGTTCCTATTAATGCCGTTTGGATTAACCAGTGTCCCCAACGGTACTCATGGACCTCATCGGATGTGCAAACCTTATTTAGACAAATTTGTGATTGTATTCATGAATGACTTTTAATCTACTCACGAAACGAGAAGGAGCACGAGCAACATTTAAGACTGATTCTGGAATAATCGGAGAAAGAACAACTACATGCTAAGCTTTCTAAACTTGACTTTTGGTGAAATCCCTCGGTCACGTGAACAATTGTAAAGGAATCCAAGTCGACCCCGCAAAGATCGAGGCTATCAGGAATTGGTCAACTCTTAGAACCCCCATAGAGATACGACAGTCCTTAACACTTGCCACTTATTATAAGCAATTTTCTCAAAGATCACCAGAACTCTAACAAAACTGACCCGAAAAGACATTAAGTATGACTGGAGCAAGGATCAGGAGATATCATTTCAGTTATTAAAGCACAAACTGTGCAGCGCGCCTATTTTGTCCATACCTAAGAGGAACGAGAAATTTATAGATTACTATGTCACTTCACACAATGGACTGATGTAGAAAGATAAGGTCATAGCTTATACTTCATGAAAACTTAAGGTTCACGAGGTGAATTACACAACGCATAATCTAGATCTTGGAACAGTAGTCTTTACCCTCAAGACTTGAAGACATTAGTTGTACGGTAAGAAGTGTATTACACTCACGGACCCTAAGAGCCTCCAACACATCTTGAACCAGAAATAGTCAAATATTAGGTAACATCGTTGATAGAGCTAACAAGTGGTTGCTACAGTGAGATTCGTTACCACCTGAGGAAAACTAATGTGGTTGCAGACGCTCATAGCCGAAAGAAATGAGTTAAGCCGTTAAGAGTACCAGCAATAGTTATAACCACTCAACCAAACCCTCGTTTCTTAGTTCATGAAGTTATTAATGAGGAAAATATAAAAAATAAAGCCCTGCACAGAATGGATAAATAGTTTGGAATAAGGGTTAATGGAAATCAATACTTCACGAATAGAGTCTGGTTACCCTGTTTTTGATAGAGTAAGAAAACTGGTTAAAGATGACGGACACAAATCAAGATATGTCGTTCACCCAGGATCCGATAAAACGTATCATAGGGAACTATACGGGTGGCCTATCATGAAGGATGACATTGCCACATATGTAAAAAAAAAAATTTCTAACATGCTCCGAAGTTAAGACCAACATCAGAGACCATTTGAGTAATATTCGACCACCTAACAAAATCCGCGCGTTCCTACCAATCAAGAAGAACATCAGGATGAATAAGCTAGTCCAAACGTACCTCAAGGAAGTCGTCTCCGGACATGGAGTGCCTATTATAATCATTTTTGATATGGATAGCAGACCTACAGCTAAGCTTTTGGCAATTATTATAGCAAACTGTGGATACAAACCTGGACATGAGTACCACATATCACTCTCAGACCAATGGTCAGAATAATAGAACGATCCAAACCCTAGAACATACATTAAGAGCCTCTGTAATGAATACTCATTTGCCTTAGTGGGATTATAATATTACAATAGCTATCACTCAAGTATTAAATTTGCTCCGTTTAAAGCCCTATACGGGCAAAAGTGTCGATCACCGATTTATTTGGAAGAAGTGGGAAATGGCCAAATCACTGGCGTTCAGATCATTCACGAAACAACCAAAAGGATAGTACAGATGCGAAACTGACTAAAAGTTACCTATGATTATAAAGAAAGTTATGCAGATGAAAATAGAAAATCCCTTGAGTTCTAATTAGGAGAAGGAGTACTGATGAGAGTCTCGCCATGGAAGGGCGTGATACGATTTGGGAAACAAGGATAATTAAACCCTCGGTACATTGGCAATGCAAAGTCTTAAAGGGAATTGGACTCGTAACTTATCATTTAAAGTTACCACCAGAGCTTAGCAGCATACACAATACCTTCCATGTATCGAATAAGAAGAAGTGTTTGTTAGAGGAGACACTTGTTACCCCTTGGAAGAGATCCAGCTAAATGATAAACTTCGCTTCATCAAAGAGCCGGTTGAAATCATGGACCGTAAGGTCAAAGGATTGAAGCACAATTGTATACCCATCCTCAAGGTCAGATGGAAATTCTAGGCATGGACCACAATTCACTTAGGCATGCAAAGGCTAGTTTAAGCAAAGATACTCTCATCTACTCTTAAGTAACTATACCCCTGAGGAAACAGGATAAAATTTCGGGACGAAATTCCCTTAACAGGGGGAGACTATAACAGCCGGCACTGAACCAGGTTAGCAACAACGACCTAATTAGTATTTAATGGCCAATTATAAGCTAATCAGTGGTCATTAGAAATTAATCAAGTGATTAACAAGGTTTATTAGAAAATTCAACTCAACTAGAATCAAATTCATCGGTGCGATGAATCGGGAAATCAATTAATCCGATCAATTTACGACATGAAGGATTAATTCAACTAAGTACATAATTAAATCATGATTAGTGACACTAATCATACGCTAATATCATTACTTAACCTTAATTATGCAAGACTAAAATAAGTCATTAAAACAATGCATCCAAAAGTATTTATGAATTTACAAGAAAATGGAAATACAAGAATACATTTCTAAATAGTTTTATAAAAAAAAATAGAAATACCCCCCTAATATTGGCCCTATAGGCCGGCCAATGAAGGACCAAAAGGACCAAAGAAAAACATTTTTTACTCAACATTTCTACATCAAATCCTCCTCTTTCCTTTCATCCAAGATTTTACAACTATTTTCATCATTTCACCACCTTTTTCACCACTATAAATAAGACCCTAATTCCTTGCATTTTCCTCTCACCTTCAAAGCAAAAATCTCTCCTTTCTCTCCCTCTAAAAAAACCGGCCACAAGCCCTCAAGAACACACAAAGTGTTCTTTCAAGTGTTCTTCATATTTTTGAAGTGTTCTTGGTGAAACTTTTGAAGATCCAACCTTCTACTCATTTTCATTCTTCTAAAAACATCAAAGTAAGTAAATACTAACCTATATCATGTTATATTTATGTTTATATAAGTCTTGCATAATATATATAATCACCTACAACAACAAGTCTCATAAAAACTCAAGTTTATAAGTTTCTAGTTTTTATTTTAAGTTGTTTCTTTAAATATGTTTATGAATATGTAAACACATTATAAAAGTGTTAATAATATGAAAACATGTGATATATATGTGTTTTTATAACTATTATGGCTTTTATACAAGTAGTCTTTGAATAAACAACAAGGATCATAAGTTGTTGTAAGTTTATAAACTACGGATTTTCGGCAGAAAACTTATATCGACTTTGAAAAATCATAACTAATTCATAACTCAACGAAATGAGTTGATTCTTGTCCCAAACGTTAGATCTATGTCTTAACTATAGATATGTAATTTTTCATAATTTATTTTGGAGTTTAAGACCTCCAGAAAGTATTGGGGAAACCGAAAGTTTGACAGCTCAAAAATGGCCAACATAGCGTTTTTAACGAGCTTTTTCACTAACCTAAACATCTCGAAAAATGGCCGTTCTTGATTCTAAAAATCCTTTGTATATAGTAGTTGAATGTCCTAGAAAACCAAAGTCTAAAACAATTTGGAGCTTGGTCAAAAACAGTCTCAAAGTAGGCCGAAAAACCTCCGAAAAAGCTGGAAAATTATATATATATAAACTTGACGTTTTACGCAAATCTTATTTATAAACTTGTAATGTTGGGTGATTTAAGACATAAAAATCTATAAATATACATATTATCATATATTAGTGATATTAAGTCCTTATTATCATTTAGGACTCGGTTAAACACCTCCGGTTTCATCACCCATCAAACAACGCACATTTGCATTTTTGCGCATATTTTGCCATCGCAATTACGGTGAGTCTTCATAGCCCCAATTTTCACTATCGATTGGGGTGGAAATACATGCACTGTTTTCATATGGACATCAAAACTGTTTATTTCTTATATGTATTACATGTGGTTCCATTAGCCCTTATATCATGAACCGTTAATTGCATTTATTTGTAAGCGCGAATATATTGTGGATAGATCTATTGGGAGTCATGTCCCCCACTCGGGTTAGTTCGGGTCGACTAACAGCGGGTGCATATATATTCAACACACGGTATTACGTATGGGAATACTGCTCAGGGCAAACACATTTCAATTAAGCTTCGGTTGCATGATGGTTTATGTAATACATACACGGAATTTATGATTTTATAAATTCAACTCATCTGATAATGTCCATACAACTGGTCTTTTCGCGTAAACCTATGAGCTCACCAACAATTTTTGTTGACGTATTTTAGCGTGTATTTTCAGGTAATTAAGGCAAGTATGCCTCAGACGTATTTTACTTTCAAGCTTCCGCATCCATGGAGTCGCATGCATATTCAACTTAACGGAGATTTAGCTGCATTATTTTGAACATTTTAATTATGTAATTAAATCTCTGTATTTTGCGAACTCCTTTACTCATATCAGTCTATGTAAAACATTGCTATATTTTCAAGTTTCAATGATGTATTTTAAAAACGTCCATATAGTGGTCGTTCATTATGATTATGGTTACGCTTCCGCACTCGTCACGCCTCGCCGCCAACCGGGGTAGCAGGGTGTGACAAAAGTCATTGCCTACGCTTCAAGGCAATTGAAAGATTACGAGAAAAGTGCACCAACTCATGATCTTGAGTTGCCTGCCTTTACCTTTGCTCTGAAAGTCTGGCGTCATTATCTTTATGGGACTTGGTGTCAGCTTTACACCGATCATAAGAGTCTCAAACATCTCTTTACTCAAAAGGATCTAAATATGAAACAGCGACGGTCCTTAGAGCTTATCAAGGACTATGATTGCGAGATCCTATATCATCCCGGCAAAGCTAATGTGGTCGCGGATGCTTTGAGTAGAAAGACATACCCGGAAAAGTGTTGCTATGCCCTGACTCCTACTGTATTCTCTTCCGATCTTATCGGGGACATCCGATCTGCTCAAGCCGAAGCGTTGAAAGAAGAAAATATCTGTTATGGAAATCTTAAAGGGCAACTTCAATTCCTATCGATGAATCATTTGGGACTTCAATGTCTCCAGGGAAACCGAATCTGGATTCCTAAATATGGTTCAATCCGCAACACTCTTCTATCGGAAGCCCATAAGTCCAAATTATCTATTCATCCTGGCAGCTCAAAGATGTATTTTGATCTGAAAGCCGATTATTGGTGGCCAGGAATGAAGAAAGACATCGGTAAATGTGTTGAAAGCAGTAGAGTATGTCAAATGGTTAAGGCAGAACACTAGAAACCCTTTGGGGATATGCAACCACTGCCAGTTTCTAAGTGGAAGTGGGAGCATATAACAATGGACTTCATCACGAAGTTGCCGAAAACCAAGAGACAGCACGACTCCATCTGGGTAGTCGTGGACCGATTAACGAAGTCAGCTTACTTCATAGCGATGAAAGAAACATACTCTCTTGATAGATTGGCACAATTATACATAACCGAAATAATTTCTCGACATGGTGTGCCGAAATCTATCATATCTGATCGTGATAGTCATTTCACATCCAGATTCTGGCAGGCTATACTAGACGGGATGGGTACTCGGGTAGCTTATCATCCTAATGCAGATGGCCAGAGTGAGCGTACTATCCTTACTCTCGAGGATATGCTTCGTGCCTGTGTTCTTGATCTAGGTGGTAACTGGGATGACCACTTGCCTCTGGTCGAATTCTCTTACAATAACAGTTATCATTCAACGATCAAGATGGCTCCTTTTAAAGCTTTATATGGAAGAAAATGCAGAACTCCCACCTGTTGGCGCGAAACAGGTGAATCGCCAATAGCAGGACCTGCCCTTCTACAGTTGACTCATGAGAAGATTCAACTGGTCAGAAGAAATATACTAGAAGCTCAAAGCAGGCAGAAGTCATATTATGATAATCGACACAGATCAATAAGCTTTGCGGTTAACGATTGGGTGATGCTGAAAGTATCCCCAATGAAGAATGTGGTGAGATTCATAAAGCGGAATAAGCTAGCTCCAAGATTCATCGGTCCGTTCAAGATTGTTGAAAAGATAGGAAACCAATCTTATCGTCTTGAACTGCCAGCGGACTTATCTGGAGTACATCCTGTATTCCATGTCAGTCATCTGAGAAAGAGTTTAGCAGACGAAAGAGAAGTGCAAATACCACATGTTAACCTGCAAGTTGATGAGAAGCTTCGAGTGGTTGAAGAGCCAGAACGTATTCTGGACTCGAAGACTAAGAAGCTTAGAAACAAAGATATACAGATGGTGCTCGTCCAGTGGAAACACCACAAGGTGTAACATTCGGCACTAAACCAGGTTAGCAATAATGCCCTAATCTATATTTAATAGCCAATTATAGCCTAATCAGTGGTCATTAGAAATTAATCAAGTGATTAACAAGGTTTATTAGAAAATTCAACTCAATTTGAATCAAATTCATCGGTACGATGAATCGGGAAATCAATTAATCCGATCAATTTACGATATGAGGGATTAATTCAACTAAGTATATAATAAAATTATGATTAGTGACACTAATCATACACTAATACAATTACTTAACATTAATTATGCAAGACTAAAACAATTCATTAAAACAATTCATCCATAAGTATTTATAAAATTTCAAGAAAAGGAAAATACAAGAATACATTTCTAAATACATTTATACAAAAAAAATATAAATACATGTATAATCATGTATATGGCCGGCCTTAAGGCCATAGACATGTGTTGAATTAGTAGTTGACTTTTAATTAAATAATATTACTTTAAACACCATCATTTTGATAAAAAGTGCACTTAACTTTTGTCTCCCATGCCTTTCATCATTTGAAAGACCAAAATTTCTCTATAAATAGAGAAGTCTTTCATTCATTTTAAACACACCAAAAAACACTTCTTTTCTCTCCATAGAACCGGCCAACATACACACACATCACAAAAATTCTCCATTCAAGTGTTCTTAGTGTTCTTCAAGAGTTTTGGTGCATACCTTGCAAGAATTTCAATTTCTACTCAAAATCATCTTCCAAATACATCAAAGTAAGTAAATACTAACTTATTTCATCATACATTTATGTTTATATAAGTCTTGCATAATATATATAATCACCAACAACAACAAGTTACATAAAAACTCAAGTTTATAAGTTTCTAGTTTTTATTTTTAAGTTGTTTCTTTAAATGTGCATATGAATATATGAACACATTATAAACATGTTAATATTATGAAAACATGTGTTATATATGTGTTATATAACTTTTATAACTTTTATACAAGTAGTCTTTGAATAAACAACAAGAATCATAAGTTGTTTTAAGTTTATAAACTACGGATTTTCGGCAGAAAATTTATATCAACTTTGAAAAATCATAACTAATTCATAACTCAACGAAATGAGTTGATTCTTGTCCCAAACGTTAGATCTATGTCTTAACTATAGATGTGTAATTTTTCATAATTTATTTTGAAGTTTAAGACCTCCAGAAATTATTTGGGAAACCGAAAGTTTGACAGCTCAAAAATGGCCAACATAGGGTTTTTAACGAACTTTTTCACCAACCTAAACATCTCGAAAAATGGCCGTTCTTGATTATAAAAATCCTTTGTATATAGTAGTTTAATGTCCTAGAAAACCAAAGTCTAAAACATTTTGGAGCTTGGTCAAAAATAGCCTCAAAGTAGGCCGAAAAACCTCCGAAAAAGCTGGAAAATTATATATATATAAACTTGACGTTTTAAGCAAATTTTATTTATAAACTTGTAATGTTGGGTGATTTAAAACATAAAAATCTATAAATATGTATATATCACTATATATTAGAGATATTAAGTCTTTATTATCATTTACGACCCGTTTAATCTCGCTCGGTGCATCATCCGTCACTTTACGCTAAAAGCTTTTTACGTTAGATTTTTGTCATCGCAATTCCGGTGAGTTCTCATAGCCCCTATTTTCACACTGTTATGTTTTGGGGATGAAATACATGCTTCGTTTTTATATGGACACGGAAATATCTTCATTTCTATTATGTATTACACATTGGGTTCCATTAGCTCTGATATCATGAACCGTTAATTGCATTTATTTGTAAACGCGAATATATTGTGGATAGATCTATTGGGAGTCATGTCCCCCACTCGGGTTTGTTGGATTGGCTAACAGCGGGTGCATATATATTCAACAAACGGTATTACGTATGGGAATACTGCACAGAGCAAACTCATTTTAATTAAGCTTCGGTTGCATGATGGTTTATATGTAATACATAACAAGGAATTTATGATTTTATAAATTCAACCTCTATTATTGTTGTCCATACGAGTCAGATTTACGTGTAAACCTATGAGCTCACCAACAATTTTTGTTGACGTATTTTAGCGTGTATTTTCAGGAAATTAAGGCAAGTATGCCTCGGATGTATTTTACTTTCAAGCTTCCGCATCCATGGAGTCGCATGCATATTCAAATTTACGGAGATTTAACTGCATTATTTTGGATATTTTAATTATGTAATTAAATCTCTGTATTTGTGCAAACTTCATTTCTCATATCAGACTATGTAAAACATTACTATGTTTTAAAGCTTTAACGATGTATTTTAAAAACGTCCATATAGTGGTCGTTCATTATGATTATGGTTACACTTCCACGACGTCGCGCTTCGTTGCCAACTAGGGTAACGGGGTGTGACAGATTGGTATCAGAGCCATAGTTATAGTGAACTAGGTTGAATTAGTACCCTAGACTATAACTGCACATAAAATTTACTGATTATAAAAATATTTTGTAACTAACTAAAAGACTATGAATGGACCGTGATAGCAGAAATCATGTCCCATCCGGAAACCATCATCTTATCGGATTCAGAGCAAGAGTACACTCCTGCGAGCCCCACGGCCACTGAGATTTTCCCCGAAGAAGAAACATCGGAAGAAGAGGACCCCTCGGAAGATCCAATGGAGGAGACGGAAGAGGAGCCGATGGAGGAAGAAGATCCATTGCCCCCAACGGTCCCTGCTCGCGTTCCATACCACCCAGCCGAGTCGTCATATAAGCCGTATAGGCCTTACCCTAATGGCCCCAAAATGTTGTACACACCCCGAAAGCGGGTGAACCCACCAAGAAGGGAGTCTATTCCTGTCCCGACTCCCCAGCCCAATCCCCCACCACCACACCGACGGGTAGACGCCCGGCAATGGGGCTGGATACCGGAGACCCTCCGCGAATGGAGACAGATGGAGGGAATTCCTCCCAACTTCGAGATAGGAGGACCATCCTCCGCACCTGTCCCGTCACTCACCCAAGAGCCTACCGAACAAACCATACCACTCTTGGTAGCACGGTCTACCAGGCATGATCACCAGATTCGGTCCCTTAACCAAGATATCGGGGGGATGATCGCTCGTTTAGAGCGGGAGGAGTTACAAAACTCCAAATCTACTGGGCTAACCAGCATGCTCTCACCATCCAACAGGATGGCCTGAATGAGCTTCGGCAGCAACTAGCTGAAAGCCAAGCTCGGATCGAGGAGCTGACTCAGCGCCTCAACGCGATGGAAAAGGGAGAGACCCCTGATCACTCCCACACTTAGTGCACTTCTATCTATCTTTGTAATAGTAGGAAAAATATCATGTAATAGTATAGGACAAAAATTTTCGGGTAATAACCCGCCCCTAATGTAAGAAAATTTCGAATGATTAATGAAAAATTGCAAGTTATTTATGAAATTGTGTTTGATGATTATAGTATTGTGCTTTAAGGAAAATTTACCTCTTTAAGATTCAACTTCTTACACTATGCTTTTTCTTTAAAATTTTAAGATAATGCCGCCGAAACGAGCAATGAACGCTGCTGACATTGAAGAGCTAGTCGCACAAAGAGTGGCTGCCGCTATAGCCACGTATGAGGCAAATAGGAATAGCTCAGCTAATGGAGATGGTGGTGCTAGCCGCACCACGGGAGGAACTGAAATCCACGCAAAAGGTTGTGGAATTAAAGGATTTTTAAGTTGCAAACCCCGGTACTTCAACGGAACCAAAGGAGCCGTTGGCTTGATACGGTGGTTTGAGAAATTAGAATCTGTCTTTCGTGTCAGCGGATGTGCTGAAGGAGATAAGGTGAAGTTCGCTACTCACACTCTACAAGATAGCGCCCTCACATGGTGGAATTCCTATGTCCAGTCTGTAAGTATTGATGAAGCCTACCAGCTCACATGGTCCGCGTTGAAGCAAATGATGACAGACGAGTACTGTCCGAGAAACGAACTCCAGAAGATGGAATCGGAGTTCTGGAACCTGTCGATGAAGGGAACGGATGTAGCGGGGTACACCAACCGATTTCATGAACTGAGTACTCTATGCCCTCAGATGGTGACCCCGGAGTACAAGAAAATTGAACGCTACATTTGGGGACTCGCTCCTCAAATTCAAGGTAATGTCACTACCTCCAACCCATCCACCATACAGGATGCCATCAGGATGGCCAACAATCTGATGGACCAAGTGTCCCGGAGGAATGAAGCCAAAGCCGGGGAAAACAAGAGAAAGTTGGAAGACAAGTCTGGAAAGAACACAGGTTCACAATCCAAGAAGCCCGAGACCATTAGGGCTTATGTAGTAGGAACTGAGTCAAGGAAAAGGTACACGGGTACCAAGCCTTACTGCACCCAATGCACCTTTCATCACAACAAGGGTCCCTGCCCAACTTGTGGAAAATGCAAGTGTATTGGCCATATGACCAAAGACTGTAAGTTTGGAACCCCGGGCGTCAATGGCGGCAATCAAAGAGGCTGCTTTGAATGTGGAGTTACTGGGCACTTCAAGAGTGAGTGCCCGAAATTGAGAAACGGTGGAGGAGCTCAGGGGAGAGCTTTTGTGTTAGGAGCAGGTGACGCTCGTCAAGATCCCCACGTAGTATCAGGTACGTTTCTTTTAAATGACATTTACGCATACGTACTCTTTGATACTGGGGCTGATAGGAGTTTTATATCTGATAAGCTTAGTAAGCAATTGAATGCCACTCCTTTTCCCTAGACAACTCTTATACTATAGAACTGGATGACGGTAAAATAATTGAGGCAAATAGTATCATTAAGGAATGCACACTGAAGCTGGCAGATCATCCCTTTAAGATAGACTTAATGCCTATAGAACTCGGAAGTTTTGATGTAGTAGTTGGTATGGATTGGTTGTCACACAATCATGCCGAGATTTTGTGTGGTAAGAAAGTGGTACGGATACCACTCCACAAGAAGAAGTTCCTAACAGTCCAAGGAGAAAGAAAGAACCGACAGTTGAATGTCATATCCGGCCTAAGAACATTATAGTGCCTTAGGAAAGGTTGTCATGCAGTACTGGTGCAAATTGTAAAAAAAGAGTCGGAGGAGAAGTGACTCGAGGATATTCTAGTGGTTTGTGACTATCCGAAGGTCTTCCCGGAAGATTTGCCTGGACTTCCGCCAAATAGGCAAGTAGAGTTTCAAATCGATTTGGTGCCGGGAGCTGCACCGGTCGCAAGACCCCCATATAGACTCGCCCCTTCTGAGATGCAAGAGCTATCCAATCAATTACAAGAGTCGATGGATAAAGGATTTATTCGACCAAGTTCCTCACCTTGGGGAGCTCCGGTCTTGTTCGTTAAAAAGAAAGACGGATCCTTCAGAATGTGCATAGACTACCGAGAACTAAACAAGTTGACGGTAAAGAACCGCTACCCTCTTCCCAGAATTGATGACCTATTTGACCAACTACAGGGATCTAGCTTCTACTCTAAGATTGTTCTGCGATCTGGTTATCATCAAGTAAATGTTCGGGAAGAAGACATTCCCAAGACAGCATTCAGAACTCGTTATGGACATTACGAATTCTAGGTAATGCCATTCGGTTTGACCAACGCACCAGCCGTATTCATGGACCTCATGAATCGAGTGTGTAAACCGTATCTGGACAAATTTGTAATAGTGTTCATAGACGATATTCTCATCTATTCCAGAAATAAGGAGGAGCATGAACACCATCTCAAGCTGATCTTGGAGTTGTTAGAGAAGGAACCGTTATACGCCAAATTTTCAAAATGTGAATTTTGGTTGCGAGAAGTTAAATTCCTTGGACATGTGATCAACAGCCAGGGAATCCAAGTTGATCCATCAAAAATCGAGGCCATAAAGAACTGGGCGACTCCGAGAACCCCCACGGAAATCCGCCAATTTCTAGGACTTGCCGGTTATTATAGGCGATTTATCGAAAACATCTCAAAGATAGCAGGTTCCTTAACAGAATTGACTCAGAAGGATGTGAAGTATATCTGGGGTGAAGAGCAAGAAAAGGCGTTTCAGCAGTTAAAGCAAAGGTTGTGTAGTGCACCAATTCTGTCCTTACCCGAAGGGACTGAAAATTTCGTGGTCTACTGTGATGCCTCACACAATGGATTAGGTTGTATGCTCATGCAGAGTGATAAAGTCATTGCTTACGCATCACGACAGCTCAAAATTCACGAGGTGAATTATACGACTCATGACTTAGAGCTTGGAGCAGTGGTGTTTGCTCTCAAAATATGGAGGCACTACCTGTATGGAACTAAATGCACGGTGTTCACAGACCATAAAAGCATTCAGCATATTCTGAATCAGAAAGAGTTAAATATGAGGCAGCGTCGTTGGGTTGAACTACTTAGCGATTATGACTGCGAAATTCATTATCATCCGGGGAAGGCGAATGTCGTGGCTGATGCCCTAAGCCGAAAGGAAAGGGTTAAGCCATTAAGAGTTCGAGCTTTGGTCATGATTATACAGTCAAACCTAAACTCTCAAATCCACAAGGCACAAGAAGAAGCAGTCAAGGAGGGTAATCTACTGGATGAAGCCTTGAGAGGTATGGATAAGCAGTTGGAAATCAAGCCAGATGGATGTCGATACTTCATGGGCAGAATTTGGCTACCAAAAGTCGGAGGAGTAAGGAAGTTGGTCATGGATGAAGGGCATAAGACAAGATATGCTATTCATCCAGGGTCAGATAAGATGTACCACGACTTGAAGGGAATGTACTGGTGGCCAAACATGAAGGCTGACATTGCTACCTATGTCAGCAAGTGCTTAACATGTTTGAAGGTTAAAGCTGAGCACCAGAAACCATCAGGATTACTGGTTCAACCAGAAATACCCCAGTGGAAGTGGGAAAACATCACCATGGATTTCATCACCAAGTTGCCAAAAACTTCAGGAGGTTATGACACTATTTGGGTGATTGTGGATCGACTTACCAAAACCGCACATTTCCTGCCAATCAAGGAGACTAATAAGATGGATAAGTTAACACGAATCTATCTTAAAGAAGTCGTCTCGAGACATGGAGTACCTGTATCAATTATATCAGACAGGGACAGCCGGTTCACATCAAGATTTTGGCAGTCATTGCAAGAAGCACTGGGTACACGCCTAGATATGAGCACAGCTTATCATCCGCAAACGGATGGTCAGAGTGAAAGGATGATTCAGACTTTGGAAGACATGTTAAGGGCATGTGTCATCGATTTTGGCAAAAGTTGGGACAGGCACCTGCCATTAGTCGAGTTTTCCTATAACAACAGCTATCACTCGAGCATTAAGACCGCCCCATTCGAGGCACTCTACGGGCGAAAGTGTCGATCACCTCTTTGTTGGGCTGAAGTAGGAGATAGTCAGATTACTGAACCTGAGATCATCCAGGAGACTACAGAAAAGATAGCCCAGATTCGTAATCGGTTAAAAAGCACGCGGGATCGGCAGAAAAGTTATGCAGACGTTCGACGGAAGGATTTAGAATTTCAAGAGGGAGATCAAGTAATGTTAAAAGTCTCTCCTTGGAAGGGCGTAATCCTTTTTGGGAAACGAGGAAAACTCAATCCTCGTTATATCGGACCATTCAATATCAGAAAAAGAATTGGCCCGGTAGCTTACCGACTCGATCTGCCCCCAGAGCTTAGTAACGTCCATAATACCTTCCACGTGTCCAATCTTAAGAAGTGTCTGGCTGATGAATCACTCGTTATACCCATGGACGAGTTGGAAATAGATGATAAGTTGAACTTCATTGAACAACCTGTAGAAATAATGGATCGAGATGTCAAGAAACTAAAGCATAGCCGGATCCCGATAATAAAAGTCAGATGGAACTCTAAGCGAGGTCCTGAGTTTACATGGGAACGCGAAGATCAGTTCCGGGAAAAATACCCTCACCTGTTCTCAAGTACTCAAGAAGTGGAGAACACGAGCTAATTTCGGGACGAAATTCCCTTAACAGGGGGAGACTGTAACATCCGGCACTAAACCAGGTTAGCAATAATGCCCTAATCTGTATTTAATAGCCAATTATAGCCTAATCAGTGGTCATTAGAAATTAATCAAGTGATTAACAAGGTTTATTAGAAAATTCAACTCAATTTGAATCAAATTCATCGGTACGATGAATCGGGAAATCAATTAATCCGATCAATTTACGATATGAGGGATTACGTCAACTAAGTATATAATTAAATTATGATTAGTGACACTAATCATACACTAATACAATTACTTAACATTAATTAAGCAAGACTAAAACAATTCATTAAAACAATTCATCCATAAGTATTTATAAAATTTCAAGAAAAGGAAAATACAACAATACATTTCTAAATACATTTATACAAAAAAAAAATATAAATACATGTATAATCATGTATATGGCCGGCCTTAAGGCCATAGACATGTGTTGACTTAGTAGTTGACTTTTAATTAAATAATATTACTTTAAACACCATCATTTTGTTAAAAAGTGCACTCAACTTTTGTCTCCCATGCCTTTCATCATTTGAAAGACCAAAATTTCTCTATAAATAGAGAAGTCTTTCATTCATTTTAAACACACCAAAAAACACTTCTTTTCTCTCCATAGAACCGGGCAACATACACACACATCACAAAAATTCTCCATTCAAGTGTTCTTAGTGTTCTTCAAGAGTTTTGGTGCATACCTTGCAAGAATTTCAATTTCTACTCAAAATCATCTTCCAAATACATCAAAGTAAGTAAATACTAACTTATTTCATCATACATTTATGTTTATATAAGTCTTGCATAATATATATAATCACCAACAACAACAAGTTACATAAAAACTCAAGTTTATAAGTTTCTAGTTTTTATTTTTAAGTTGTTTCTTTAAATGTGCATATGAATATATGAACACATTATAAACATGTTAATATTATGAAAACATGTGTTATATATGTGTTATATAACTTTTATAACTTTTATACAAGTAGTCTTTGAATAAACAACAAGAATCATAAGTTGTTTTAAGTTTATAAACTACGGATTTTCGGCAGAAAATTTATATCGACTTTGAAAAATCATTACTAATTCATAACTCAACGAAATGAGTTGATTCTTGTCCCAAAAGTTAGATCTATGTCTTAACTATAGATCTGTAATTTTTCATAATTTATTTTGAAGTTTAAGACCTCCAGAAATTATTTGGGAAACCAAAAGTTTGACAGCTCAAAAATGGCCAACATAGGGTTTTTAACGAACTTTTTCACCAACCTAAACATCTCGAAAAATGGCCGTTCATGATTCTAAAAATCCTTTGTATATAGTAGTTTAATGTCCTAGAAAACCAAAGTCTAAAACATTTTGGAGCTTGGTCAAAAGTAGCCTCAAAGTAGGCCGAAAAACCTTCGAATAAGCTGGAAAATTATATATATAAATAAACTTGACGTTTTAAGCAAATTTTATTTATAAACTTGTAATGTTGGGTGATTTAAAACATAAAAATCTATAATATGTATATATCACTATATATTAGAGATATTAAGTCCTTATTATCATTTAGGACCCGTTTAATCTCGCTCGGTGCATCATCCGTCACTTTACGCTAAAAGCTTTTTACGTTAGATTTTTGTCATCGCAATTCCGGTGAGTTCTCATAGCCCCTATTTTCACACTGTTATGCTTCGTTTTTATATGGACACGGAAATATCTTCATTTCTATTATGTATTACACATTGGGTTCCATTAGCTCTGATATCATGAACCGTTAATTGCATTTATTTGTAAACGCGAATATATTGTGGATAGATCTATTGGGAGTCATGTCCCCCACTCAGGTTAGTAGGATTGGCTAACAGCGGGTGCATATATATTCAACAAACGGTATTACGTATGGGAATACTTCACAGAGCAAACTCATTTTAATTAAGCTTCGGTTGCATGATGGTTTATATGTAATACATAACAAGGAATTTATGATTTTATAAATTCAACCTCTATTATTGTTGTCCATACGAGTCAGATTTACGTGTAAACCTATGAGCTCACCTACAATTTTTGTTGACGTATTTTAGCGTGTATTTTCAGGAAATTAAGGCAAGTATGCCTCGGATGTATTTTACTTTCAAGCTTCCGCATCCATGGAGTCGCATGCATATTCAAATTTACGGAGATTTAGCTGCATTATTTTGGATATTTTAATTATGTAATTAAATCTCTGTATTTGTGCGAACTTCATTTCTCATATCAGACTATGTAAAACATTACTATGTTTTAAAGCTTTAACGATGTATTTTAAAAACGTCCATATAGTGGTCGTTCATTATGGTTATGGTTACGCTTCCGCGACGTCGCGCTTCGTTGCCAACTGGGGTAACGGGGTGTGACACAAGGGTTCGCATCATTCTTGGGAATCTGAAGATGTTATGAAAGCTACTTATCCCAGTCTGTTCGAACATAGCTAACTTCGGGGACGAAGTTTATGTGTGTTGGAGCCCATTCTGTAACAACCTAACTTTTGGTTTAGCTTAATTTCAGTATTTTTGAGCTAATAATGTAATTTTATACATTATTTATTTTGTAATTTAATTAATGAAATTTAATTAATTAAATACGATATAAGTTATATAAATATTACAAATTGCTAGATGATAAAAAATTAAAAAGTGATGTAAAATACAAAAGCGAAAAGGGTTAAAATGCACATAAAGTTAAGTTGAGTTATATAAACTCAAAATAATGACATTAATAGTCATTAACACTAAAAATTTAAACTCTCATCTCTCTCTCTAAACATCATACGGCAACATCATCTTCATCATCAATCAAGCTCTTAAATTCACATTAATTGAAAATTTTATTCAAGAAGAGGTTACAAGGAACATCAATCAACAATAATCTACAAGATTTTAAGGTAATAACAATTTTAATTTCGAAATATATATGTGTTTAGTTCGGTTTTGGTGTAAAACCGAAACCAAAGATTGAAAAATAAAATTTATGTTGCATGTTTAAAGTTTTTGTAGATTATGATGAATTTAAGTTAATGGATGTTAAAGAAACAAAAATCAGAGGATAGATCATCCAAATTTAGTACAAATTGGAATTTTTATCAAAAATAGTGTTCTTGACAAAAATTTACATATTTTGGATGATTTTGACTCATATATAGTGTTTTTGATAGGGAAAAATATATAAAATCAACCCAATAATGATAATATAACTATATATTGAGTTTCATGTTGATAAATATGAATTTTAATGAAATTTGATAATAATCCGTATGAACAAATGTAAGAACATGAAGAACAAAATTCTAGAAATTATGATGATTATGGATCCGAATTCGGTTGAACCCGAATTCGGATGAGATGCTCCACTTCGGTTCTTATATATATTTCGGATGCACTTAATTTCGGTCATTATTCATTTCGGATGATATGCTAAATTCGGACCCATCTTAAATTCGGATGTGTCCTAATTTCGGACCTTAAGTTTCGGTTGGTCCTGATTTCGGATTAGGTACATCGGTCCGAAATCCGGGTGCCTGATCCGGATTGGTCCGAATTCGGATGACCAATCCGGATGGTCTGAATTTGATGGATCCGAATCCGATTGATTTATTTTGATATTTTAGAGAATTCAAAGAAAATGAACCAAAATGATTAATGAGTTATCAGTTATCAGAATCAGATAAAATAAAGATTATAAAGCTAAAAGCTGATGAAATAATAATTGACATGAATGATCCTGGACAGGTTTAGTGAAATTCTGAACATTGGTTTAAAGATTTAAAAGCGGGTCAAAGATTTGAATTGACAGAGAACAGATTGACAAAGATAAAATCCTGAGATAACTCAGGTGGCAGATTTTACATCTGTTTGATAAAGACCCAGATCTCTGAGTTATAGATATTCAGATTTAACATGCTTAAATTTCCGGTTGAGACATATTGTTGATGTTAGATTGATTTGACATTCATATTATCAGCTGGATTGTGACATGTGCACACCATGGTTCAGTGTTGCCCAGTGGATCATGATAGCTATTTGACTTATCACTTCATATGATATTGCATTTACAATTCATTCTGACATTGCTTTGAGATTATTGCTATCATGAAATTGGTTACGTATGTTTCTTCATTTCATATACTTGGACATATTGATTCAGCTTGATTAGCCTTGTTGGTCTATTGTTCTAGACCTGGCTATTTCACCAGTTCTATTGAACATGGTAATAATCTCTGATGTTCCGCCACGTTGATTTACTGGTAGCTAGCCCAGTATGTGGCTGATCCCCACGATTTAAGCGTGAGCGTGGTTTGAGCATCATCCGACTCTATGACTTCTATGTCTCAATCATGAGGACTGTAGCGGCAGCCAAGACATATCACGCTAGAATGATGATCCGCTTGACATTGCATGTTAATTTGAAAATCTATTTAATAACTAAGCATTGCTTACGGTTGCTACATTAACATTTTTACAGGAAAAGATAAAGGAAAGTCACCTGCCGGACCTAGTACTTAGGTCATACGATAATCAAGTGAAGTTTTCATAGACCTCTACTCAGCAAACCATTTTGGTACAGATTGGAAGATGAGATTGTGGTCTTCTGGGTTGATTTATCTTGATTGTGTGATGACATGAACTAGATTAGATAGTACCCTTTATAAGTTTAATTTAAAATGATAATCTGTATTAAACTTAAATCCTAATATGCTTGTACTGTAATTTAATATTCCACACTTAATTACTCTATCATAGTTATGATTGATATCGTATTGCAATTTGTGGGACCTAGACTCTGAGGACTGCCCCGTAAGGGGAGGTCTTCACATTTTCTGCCCTCTAACCTCCAATTTTCAACAAAGAAGATTGACTGATCATGAACCTTCTGCAGGTCGTCCCGAGAGAGGTTTACTAGATGTAAAGGATCATAAACCATCAAAATCATCTTCTCATCATATCTTCCATAAGTGCCTCACCTATCTCACCATCAACGTGCCACCACATCAAGTTACTCAACACATCTTGTGGCATACTCTTTAGTGGGACCTTCTTTAGGCACTTGACAGGCTTGCAGTACATCTTAGTCCAAGGCCTGCCAGTCAACATATCTATACAGATTTCATCGAAGACCCGTTTACCAACTCTAGGAGTCATCCTTTCAAACCTCCCAGATCGACCTTCTCTTATGATGATCTTTGCGATCACTTCAGCATACTGGTCGTCTCCACGGTTTATAAGCTCCTTCCATGCTAATGCTTTAACTTCACATTTCGGCAATAAGTTGAAGTCTCTGAGCCTCCTTCGCAGGTACTATAGCCCATCTTTTCTTTTCAGAATGTAAAGCTGCAGTTCTCTATCAAAGAACCAGCTAATAATTCCTCCTGAAAATTTTCCTGGACTTGTCATGTTCGTCTTCTTTTTCACTGCCAAGTCCTTCTTTTGCTCTTCCTTTTTAAGCCACAAACTCTTTTTCTCTTCGTTAGACAGCTCCCTGTCAAGCATTTGAGATATCTTAGAATCCGATTCATCATTAAGTGTAGATCTCATCACATCTGGATATATTGGATGCTGGTCTATCTTTACATATTGCTCGGTAACAAGTTGCTTATACACACAAACTTCATCAACATTATCATCTTCATCTACCATCACCTCATCATCTGAATTCCAATCAGGTATATCTTCAGGAATAAATTCTCCTCCCTCTAGCTCTTCTTGATCCAAGTCATCTTGAAATTCGAATCTCATCATCTTCCAACCCGGACAAGGCTCCAATCATTTCGTCTTCAACAATATTCGTAGCTTCGGGAGCCTTGCCTTTAAAAATTGTTGCTTTTTTATTTAAGTTCGTTCTAAAACAACACATTGACAATATGTGTTGCATATAATGATTTAATGCAACACTTTTTTTAAAGTGTTGTCATTTTAACTAAAAAAAATGCAACAAAATTTTCTAAAGTGTTGCAATTTTTACTAAAAATTGCAACATTTCTTTAAAGTGTTGCATATTTCAATAAAAAATGCAACACATTTTTAGAGTGTTGCATTTATAATGAAAAAAATGCAACACATTTTTTAAAACATATAACATTTTTTTAAGTGTTGCTATATAGTGAAAAACATGTGACATGTTTTTAAGTGTTGAATATACTATTTTTTACTTGTTTTGTAATTTTGATTAAAAAAATACACACAAAAGTTCAATGTCTGATTTGTTAAGATCAATAAAATACAAGATTTGATTGTACATGTTTTATTATTTTTTTTAAAAAGAGTGCAACTAGAAAATTGGTTACAAATTTAAAATATCCCAGGTATATATATCTGTGGGTGGTAAACTGATTAAAAAAAACACTAATATTGTACCTGCGCAAAGCGCGGTGACGGCAAACATTTTTTATATAACATGGTTTTTGAATGACGAAAAAAGGTGGTTTTCAACGATGAATATTTTCTTTTAAATAAACATGTAATTTTTATTATGAATAATTTTTAATTCCATTATGGTTATTCAAATAAAAAATACAAAAAAATACTTTGAAATTTTTGTTTAACATCATAGGATAAATATTGTGTTCAATCAACATTAAAAAAACAAAATAATAGGATAAATATTGCATCTTTCGCGTTCTCTCCTCCAAACCCTAGCCCTATCTCTTTCTCCCAAACCCAAGTGACCAGCGACCAGTCGACCACCACCAGCCTATTCCGGCGGGCACCATCAGCGAGCATCGACGGCGTCGGGCGTTGACGGCGACGAGCGGTGCATTTGCGGTACCTCCATCTGTGGCACACCTAGCTTCCCTCTCTCTTTCTCCCAAACCCAAGCCACCTCCTCCCTCACCTTTGTGACCAGCGACCACCACCAGCCTACTCCGGCGGCCACCAGCGGTGAACATCGACGGTGACGAGCAGTCCATTATTGGCACCTGCATCTATGGCACAACTCCATTGACGACGACTCTCCTTCCTCTTCCTCTTCTACTTTCCTTAAAAAGGGTATCTCTTTTTCTCTCGTCTTTTTCGTTCAAAGGTAGAAATCGATCTTCTAACGTGTGTGTCATCAATTAATAAAAGCAACAAAAAAAGATGTGGGTGTGTGTTTGTTCCGATTAAGGGCTGTTGATTTTTCGTTCAAAAGTAGAAATTGGTTTTTAAGGTCAGTTGATTTTTGATGCCTACTGCTGCTACAAATTGTGAAAATATTGTAAGGAAAGTTTAGTGGAATCATGTGAAGATATGAATTATGAAACATGGATGACATTTGGTCTTGTTGATTAGAGAGATGTAACACTAACAATTGTTGTTTCATGAGAATTTATGCGTTAATTACAATTGATGTTTTTAGATATAATGGAATGAGTGTTGGCAGGTTATGGTCCCTGTTAGGCACAAAAAGGTCTCAGTTAAACCTGCTCTACATCTTAGGTGGAGATTTTTAATCAAACCTATTTGATGCACTTGAAGGTATAATTTAAGGCCTATTTATGCCTTATTGAAACCTGAAAAGTGATTTGCAATATGAGTCAAAGCTGTTTACCCAGTTGCATTCGTTGCAACAAAGGCAGATTGTCCAAGCTGTTCAGTCTGCTGAACAGGATGGACATAAACTGTCTACGCTGCCCTATTCTGTTGAGCAGCTTGGACAGATTCTAAGTGTTCTGTTCTTTGTGAACAGGCTAAACACTTTATGGGATATGTTTTCAAGTCCTCATGTGTTGTTTTTGGCTACAAGATTAGTTTACAAGTCGAAGACAAAGTGGAAAACAGAAACTGCAAAAGCCTGCCTACGTTGTTCTGTTAAATGAAGACAAAAGGATATTTGAAATGGGTGACAGACCATTTCTTATATCAAAATGGCCTTAACAAAAGAAGAAAGATGCAAAGTTGACATTCCTCTTTTGGTTAAAGGCTTATGCAACAGAGACAAAAAGAAAATGAGAAAGATTCTGCCACATGAAGACAAGTCTGCTTTTTCAGAATGTGCTATAAAAGTTGTTTTGTCTTTTTGGAAAGACATCCCACTATCTCATCGTCCAATGAACAAGCTTTACTGAGATTCTCAGTGAGAGTATAAAAGGAAGCTTCTAAGGATTGTGAGATAACCAAGAGTGAGAAAATTCATATCGTGCATTGAAGTGTGTTATTCCATGCATGCAAGTCTGCTTGAATAAAACAGTAACGTGTGTCTAAGCTGTTCTTATTCAAGCTGTCCATTTGTGTCTTGTAAAATCAGTGAGTTCATCTAAGTGAGTGTATTCATTTTATCTAGTCTGAGTGTGTCTTCGATTAGTTGAACATCTGTTGTATCTGTCATCTCAGCTTGAACCTTTCTGCAGTCAAGCTTGTTTGTAATTAACACTTGTTAATAGTATACTCAAACATTGAGAATAGAGTGTTGAATTTTTATTAGCTGTATTCACCCCCCTCTACAGCTTAGAACAATACTCTAGGGAAACCTTTTGGGACCTACAACTGGTATAAGAGCAGATAGAGTGTGTGTTAACTCTAGATCTCTCATTCTCCCTACTTTCCCATGGACAACAGTGCTGCCAGTTCATCCTCTTACTATGACAATGGTTCAATGGCCAAACCCCCCCAAATTGAATCATCAAAACTTCTCTGGTTGGAAGTGCAGAATGATGCTCTACTTAGAGAATCTAGATGTACAACTGCCAGAGATAGTAACGGAAGGTCCCTATGTGCCAACTTATGTTACTACTATCACTCCTGCTGTTGAAGGAGCTGCCCCTAAGATCAGAACCTTTGAGAAGGCCAAAGCTCAATGGTCTGATGAAGACAAAAGGCTGGTTGCTCTTGATGCAAAAGCCAGGAATAACCTGGTCATTTCTCTTCCTGATGATGTGTTCAAACAGGTTGAAAAAATGAAGACTGCAAAGGAGATGTGGGATAGTTTGGGTACCGTCTATCATGGTCCCACAATCACACTGGATAACAGGATTAACAACCTTGTTAGACAGTATGAACTCTTCTTTGCAAAACCAAAGGAGTCTCTCACAGAAACCTATACCAGGTTCACTGCTCTTATTAATGATCTCAAAGCTGTTTGGATCTGTAACATCCTCGGATTTATTTTATTGAAATTGGGCTAATTAGTTGGATATTTTATAATTAAGTTGAATTATGAGCAATTATTATGAATTTGAGATATTTAGAAAGTTTATTGTTATTTTAAGAAAATTTGAACTCGGAATTATTATTAAGGAATATTATGAATTATAAAAGTTAGTTATGATCAATATAAGAATAAATCAGTATTTTATGGAACCGGTTAAGTCGAGGGGTGAAATGTGGAAAATGGTGAAAATGGGAATAAAAGGCCAAAGCCTCTCATTTTCTATGGTCTCACTCTCTCTCTAGATTTTCTCTCTCTAGAATTCTCTCTACTTCTCTCTAAGATATCTCACAAACCGACCGGCCGATTATCGAGATTTATACGTCAACGGAAAGATCTCGAGGAGTACTACAACAATCTGCGATTGGATTCTTGATTTTGTACGGATTGAGGTAAGAATCGACCCTTTTAAGTTTGTTATTTCAGTTTTTGAGAGTTGAAATTCGAGTTTATCGATTATTGCATGAATAGAGCTAGTTTTGCTTGAAATCTTGCAAGAATATGATAGTATATGTGTATTAGAATGGAATCTAGGCATCATACATGATATATCAGTGATTTTTAGGCCTTGGAATGAAGGATTTAAGTTATAATGATGAACAAACTCGAAAATATTAAGAACACAGTCGAAATGCAAGAACAAACTCGATTTTGGTACTAGATTCGAGTATATATTCGAGTTTAGCATGTTAATTTCGAATCTGACCATCAAATTCGAATGGGGGGGGGGGTTCGAATCTATCCACAAACTCGAATGGGTTCGAGTTTATTATATGAGGGTTCGAGTTTATGCTCAAAGTCGAAGGTGGGTTCGAGTTTAACCCATGAAATTCGAGTTTAATGCCTAAAATTGAGAAACCTACTCTCTAAACTCGAGTATTTTGAATGAAACTCATAAACAACACATAAAATGACAAGAGTTATACAGAGGGCAAGATGTAAACTTGAGATGGGTTCAAACTTAATTGTGGTTTGGAATTTAGACATGGACCCGAAATGGGAAAAATATTGCGAAACTTATAAAACTTGGTTTTATGGATTTAAACGGTTATTGACTCGAGGTATTGTTGCAACTAAATTAACAGGTCCCTTGTGGCGTTGTTTAACCCACAGTGGGGTACTTGGTGGATCTGGTTGAAAGCCCGAGGAGAAATAATTATTGGTTAAAGTTTACTTACGCACCCACTGTGAGTACAGTATATTTCGCATGTTTATATCTGTTTTATGTTAAGCTTTGCCTGCTGAGACCTGTTGCTTCATTATTTGTTTGGAATTCTACTAACTTGCGTAGATTTAGATGCACATTCTTACTTGTTGCATGTCCGTTCGATTATTGTGCATCTAGTGATGGACCGGTGGGTCGCATCGATTACTCTGATGTTACTGCGCTATATGACCTGGAGCTGATCCCTCCGAGGTTCTGGTAGACAGTATGTCATCCCCGATCGTACGTTTGTCTCAGATGGTATGTTTAATGTCGAGCTTTGGGCTCGAAGGGGCTGCGGCTCTGGTCCGTACTTGGTGTACGAAGAGGGTATACGATGTTTGTCATCGGTTTTACCCTTGGGCTTCATAAAAATTTATAAAATGCGTAATCTTTGTATTCACTAAGTATCCGCTTATTCCCCAGTTTTTTATTTTTATTTTACAGGAAAAGGGAAGTCTACCGCCGGACCTTCTATTTAGGTCGTTTGTGAAGATTTGGAAGATTTGATACTACTTAATCGGTAATTATGTTTTGAGACAATGTTGTAATATATTCTGGATGTTGTAATAACTTAATTGGGTGTGTAGTCTTAGATTTGGTACCTTGTAGCACCGTAGGGTGTTTGATACTGTTGCACTACTTTATTTATGTATTTTAATGCTTCCGCACTTAAATTAGGTTATCAGATAATTATGTAATTGTATGTTGGTGATTAATCCTGGGTGTTTTGTAATTGGTGGTTGTTGTGGCAAGGGTGTCACACGAGATGGTATCAAAGCAGTAGTTTGAGATTCAAGTGTCCGTGAGGTCTTGATCTCAAACATTAGGTAATGATATGTAGTGGTTTAAGTAATGATCTGAACTAAGATAGGTTACGATCTAGTAATTATAGGAAATTAACTATCATACGGGACAAATGAGTGGTGTCTTTAAATTAATGACATGTTACTAAATAAGTTATATGTTTATAATTTCAGAACATGTCTGGAGGAGGAATGACACCCGAAGAAGCCAGAGAGATGATGCTAGCCATGATGGCTGAGCAGAAAAAGATGATACAAGATCAGTTTCGGGCTCGAGATGAGGCCGATGCTAAGAGAAGAGAGGATAAGAGAAAGAACAAGGAGAAGGAAGGGGGCAACAACGAAGAACAAGATGACAATACTGGGTCATCTAACAAACCGAGGGGTTGTCGTTTTAAGGACTTTAAGGGAAACGGGGCCGTGGAATTTAATGGATTGGGTGATGCCGTTGCTGCACTGGAATGGATAACGGCAACCGAACGGACATTCCGAATCAGCGACTTTGCTGAGAAGGACATGGTTCGGTATGCTACCGCTATGTTCACCAATGATGCGATCATGTGGTGGAACGCTATGGTGAATGCGTTGACAATGGAGAAGGTTTTTGTAATGACTTGGGCTGAGTTTACAGAGTTATTTACTCAGCAATACTGTCCAGTTGATGAGCGTCGGAGATTGGAGGCGAAGTTTATGGCAATGATGCAGGGGACTAAGACTGTGTCCCAATATGCTGTAGAGTTCACGAGGCTGAGTCTGTTCGCGCCTCATCAAGTCGATACTGAGGAAAGGAAGGTGACCAGGTTCGAGGCTGGTCTGGATATTGAGATTAGGAGGGTCATGAGCAACGTTCGGTATCCTACATTTGCTGGTTTACTTGAGGCTGCCAGAAATGTAGATTAGATTCTGATCATGTCAGGTTACTCAATTGGGTCCGCTGCTGCTTCCACCAACCCAACACAACCGTCACCGCCAAAGCGCCAGCGTGAGGGAGGATATTCTGGTTCTTCCCGGTCTTCACAGTACTCGCCTCAACAATCATATAGCCGACAGTCTGGTTCTTCTGATCGTGGTTGTGCTCGTGCTTATTCCATCAACACCGAGCCGTAGTATTGCAATAAGTGACATCTGGAGCACTTTGGCAAATGCACTAACGGACGTGCTTGCTTTTGCTGTGGAGAGCTGGGCCATTTTCAGAATGAGTGCCCAAGGAAAGGAGATGCTTGCTATAAGTGTGGGGTGTGGGGACATTATAGTAGGAACTGTAGGAAGAATGCTCCAGCAGCTGCTGCTCCATCATCAACGCGATCTTCTGGAGGTTCAAGTGGTGGTTCAGTTAACCGCCGGGGTTAGTCACAAAGGGCACTGGCTAGTGCTTTTCAAATTACGGCAGAGGAAGCTAGGGAAAATCCGGAGGTGGTTACGGGTACGTTCATAGTTAACTCTTTGCCTGCAAGAGTTTTATTTGATTCTGGTGCAAATCGTTCGTTTGTTTCCACTGTATTTGCACAAAGACTTGCCATGCCACTGTCTAGATTATCTGCTGTACTTGACATAGAAACTGCTAGCAACACTCTAGACAAGGTAGATCACGTATACCATAATTGCACATTAGTAATTGAAGATGTAGTCTTCAATTTGGACCTGATCCCTATTGAGTTCAGTGAGTTTGACGTGATAGTCGGGATGGACTGGTTGATCGAGAATGAAGCCCATATAGTATGTAAGAACCGAATGATAAAGATAACTACTCCGGAGGGGCGTGAGATATGTATATACGGGGATAGGAAAAGAGGGGATCTATGTTTGCTGACTATTGCAAAAGCTCGAAAGCTTGTTGCAAAGGGATGTGATGCTTACTTAGCATATGCGATTGATGCTAAGGCTGAGAAGAGATCTTTGGCTGATGTGCCGGTTGTTTCACAATTCCCGGATGTGTTTCCGTAAGACTTGTCTGGCGTGCCGCCTGAGAGACAAGTGGAAATTAAGATTGACTTGATCCCTGGAGCTGCACCGGTAGCTCATTCTCCTTATCGTCTTGCCCCAACCGAAATGAAAGAAATGATGACACAGCTTCAAGAGTTGTTGGAAAAGGGCTTCATTCGGCCGAGTTCATCGCCGTGGGGAGCTCCGGTATTGTTTGTGATGAAGAAAGATGGCACAATGCGAATGTGCATTGACTACCGGGAGCTGAATAAGTTGACGATTAAGAACAAGTATCCACTGTCGAGGATAGACGACTTGTTTGACCAACTACATGGGGCTAGTGTGTTCTCCAAAATTGATTTGAGGTCAGGGTACCATCAGTTGAAGGTACGAGAAGAGGATGTGCTGAAGATGGCTTTCAGAACTCGGTATGGGCATTACGAGTTTCTGGTGATGCCTTTCGGGTTAACTAACGCCCCGGCTGTCTTTATGGATCTGATGAACCGAGTTTGTAGACTGATGTTAGACAAGTCGGTGATCGTTTTTATTGATGACAGTTTAGTATACTCTAAGTCTGAGGCTGAGCATGCTGAACATCTAAGGGAGTTGTTAGAGTTGTTGAGGAAAGAAAAGTTGTACGCAAAATTTTCGAAGTGCGAGTTTTGGCTGCAACAGATACATTTTCTAGGGCATGTGATTTCGGGGGCTGGGATTTCTGTGGATCCAGCCAAAGTTTAAGCGATAAAGAACTGGGAACCGCCGTGTTCAGCTACTGAAGTTAGAAGTTTTCTGGGGTTGGCAGGGTATTATAGAGGATTTATTAAGGATTTCTCAAAGATTGCAGTTCCTTTGACTGCATTAACCAAGAAGAATGCACCGTTTGTATGGGAAACTGTGCAGCAGGATGCTTTTGAAATTTTGAAGAAAACGTTAAGCGAAGCACCGATACTTGCTCTACCGGAGGGCAATGAGGATTTTGTGGTTTATACAGATGCTTCGAGGTTGGGACTAGGCGCTGTATTGATGCAGAGAGGAAAAGTAATAGGATACGCTTCGAGACAGCTTAAGCAACACGAAAAGAATTACTCAACTCATGATCTTGAGTTGACAGCTGTCACTTTTGCTCTGAAGTTATGGAGACACTATCTGTACGGTACTAAGTGTCAGTTATACACGAACCATAAGAGTTTGAAGTATATTTTCAGTCAGAAGGAACTTAATACGAGACAACGTAGGTCTATGGAGCTTAATAAAGACTACGATTGTGAGATACTGTACCATCCCGGAAAGGCTAATGTAGTAGCCGATGCCTTGAGCCGAAAAGCTTATGCTATAGATTGTTGCTACATGATGACGTCCACTATGTTAACGTCTACCATTATAAATGATATTAAGGCCGCTCAGGAGGAAGCTTTGAAGGAAGAAAATGTTGGTGCTGAGGATATTAGAGTACAGATTAAGAATATGGAAACAAGTGAGTCGGGACTGAAAGGAGTTTACGGAAGGATCTGGGTGCCGAAATTTGGTGGCATAAGACAGGTGATCATTGAAGAGGCACATCAATCCAAGTTTTCTGTACATCTCGGAAGTACAAAGATGTACAACGAGCTGAAAGCAGACTTCTGGTGGCCCGGATTGAAGAAGGATATCCGCCAGTACGTGGAACGATGCAGGACTTGCCGGCTTGTGAAAGCCGAACATCAGCAACCCTATGGCAGTTTGCAACCGCTTCCCATTCCGGAATGGAAGTGGGAACACATAACGATGCATTTCGTTACAAAACTGCCGAAGACTAGGCGCCAACACGATGCAGTTTGGGTGATAGTCGATAGGTTAACTAAGTCGACTCACTTTATACCGATTCGGGAAAGTTATTCGTTAGAGAAGTTGGCTCAGATTTACATGGACGAGATTGTTTCTAGGCATGGAGTGCCTAAGTCCATTGTATCGGATCGAGATAGCCGGTTTACTTCGAATTTTTGGTCAGCGTTACAAGAAGGATTGGGAACAAGGATCGCTATGAGTACGGCCTATCGTCCGCAAACCGATGGCCAAAGTGAACGAACAATCCTCACCTTGGAGGATATGATGAGAGCGTGTGTACTAGATCTCGGTGGCAACTGGGATGATCATCTGCCACTTATAGAGTTTTCATATAACAACAGTTATCACGCAACTATAAAGAAAGCGCCGTTTGAGGCTTTGTATGAAAGAAGATGTAGGACTCCTACATGTTAGAGAGAAACTGGCGAAACACCGACTGCTGGGCCGGCTTTGCTTCAAGAAACAAACGAGAAGATACAGTTGATTAGGCAGAACATGAAAGCAGCCCAGGATCGTCAGAAAAGTTACTATGATAGGAGGCACAAACCAATCAATTTTGAGGTGAATGATTGGGTTTATCTGAAAGTGTCACCTATGAGAGGTGTTACACGATTTGTGAAAAGAGGAAAGTTGGCTCCGAGATTTGTCGGACCATTTTGGATTATTGAAAAAGTTGGACATCAGTCGTATTGTTTAGAGTTGCCTGAAGGGATGTCGGGCATACATCCGGTGTTTCACGTTGGGAATCTCAGGAAATCGTTTAATACTGACAATGAGGATTGGGCTGACCACACCAAGCTGCAAGTTGATGAAAGGCTCCGGTATGTTGAGGAGCCGGAGTGTGTGTTAGATACTAAGATGAAGAAGTTGAGGAGCAAAGAGATAGAAATGGTGCTTATACGTTGGAAGCATCATAAGGGAGCAAATCATACATGGGAAGCTAAGACGGAAATGTTGAGGAAATATCCACAGTTGTTTGAATCCACATAACTTCGAGGACGAAGTTGAGCGTGGTGGAGCCCATGTTGTAACATCCTCGGATTTATTTTATTGAAATTGGGCTAATTAGTTGGATATTTTATAATTAAGTTAAATTATGAGCAATTATTATGAATTTCAGATATTTAGAAAGTTTGTTGTTATTTTAAGAAAATTTGAACTCGGAATTATTATTAAGGAATATTATGAATTATAAAAGTTAGTTATGATAAATCTAAGAATAAATCAGTATTTTATGGAACCGGTTAAGTCGAGGGGTGAAATGTGCAAAATGGTGAAAATGGGAATAAAAGGCCAAAGCCTCTCATTTTCTATGTTCTCACTCTCTCTCTACATTTTCTCTCTCTAGAATTCTCTCTACTTCTCTCTAAGATATCTCACAAACCGACCGGCCGAATATCGAGATTTATACGTCAACGGAAAGATCTCCAGGAGTACTACAACAATCTGCAGTTGGAATCCTGATTTTGTACGGATTGAGGTAAGAATTGACCCTTTTAAGTTTGTTATTTCGGTTTTTGAGAGTTGAAATTCGAGTTTATCGATTATTGCATGAATAGAGCTAGTTTTGCTTGAAATCTTGCAAGAATATGATAGTATATGTGTATTAGAATGGAATCTAGGCATCATACATGATATATCAGTGATTTTTAGGCCTTGGAATGAAGGATTTAAGTTATAATGATGAACAAACTCGAAAATATTAAGAACACAGTCAAAATGCAAGAACAAACTTGATTTTGGTACTAGATTCGAGTATATATTCGAGTTTAGCATGTTAATTTCGAATCTGACCATCAAATCTGAATGTGGGGGGGGGGGGGGGGGGGTTCGAATCTATCCACAAACTCGAGTGGGTTCGAGTTTACGGCATGGGATTCGAGTTTATGCTCAAAGTCGAAGGTGGGTTCGAATTTAACCCACTAAATTCGAGTTTAATGCCTAAAATTGAAAACCTACTCTCTAAACTCGAGTATTTTGAATGAAACTCATAAACAACACATAAAATGACAAGAGTTATTCAATGGACAAGGTATGAATTTGAGATGGGTTCAAACTTAATTGTGGTTTGAATTTAGACATAGACCCGAAGTGGGGGGAAAATATTACAAAATTTACAAAAACTTGGTCTTATGAATTTAAACGGTTTTTGACTCGAGGTATTGTTGCAACTAATTTAACAGGTCCCTTGTGGTGTTGTTTAACCCACAGTGGGGTACTTGGTGTATCCGGTTGGAAGCCCAAGGAGAAATAATATCGGTTAAAGTTTAATTACGCACCCACTGTGAGTACAGTAGATTTCGCATGTTTATATCTGTTTTATGTTAAGCTTTGCCTGCTGAGACCTGTTGCTTCATGATTTGTTTGGAATTCTACTAACTTGCTTAGATTTAGATGCACATTCTTACTTGTTGCATGTCCGTTCGATTGTTGTGCATCTAGTGATGGACCGGTGGGTCGCATCGATTACTCTAATGTTACTGCGCTATATGACCTGGAGCTGATCCCTCTGAGGTTCTGGTAGGCAGTATGTCATCCCTGATCGTACGTTTGTCTCAGATGGTATGTTTAATGCCGAGCTTTGGGCTCGAAGGGGCTGCGGCTCTGGTCCGTACTTGGTGTACGAAGAGGGTATACGATGTTTGTCATCGGTTTTACCCTTGGGCTTCATAAAAATTTATAAAATGTGTAATCTTTGTATTCACTAAGCATCCGCTTATTCCCCAGTTGTTTATTTTTATTTTACAGGAAAAGGGAAGTCTACCGCCGGACCTTCTAGTTAGGTCGTTTGTGAAGATTTGGAAGATTTGATACTACTTAATCGGTAATTATGTTTTGAGACAATGTTGTAATATATTCTGGATGTTGTAATAACTTAATTGGGTGTGTAGTCTTAGATTTGGTACCTTGTAGCACCGTAGGGTGTTTGATACTGTTGCACTACTTTATTTATGTATTTTAATGCTTCCGCACTTAAATTAGGTTATCAAATCATTATGTAATTGTATGTTGGTGATTAATCCTGGGTGTTTTGTAATTGGTGGTTGTTATAGCGAGGGTGTCACAGGATCACAAAGGACAACTTGACTCTGGTGAACAAGTTCTTGGATATTGTAAATTTGTATGGATCTTTACTGAATGATGAGCAGTCAAGGCAACAGAAAAGAAATGCCTTGGAAATGTCTAAGAGAGGTGCTGCCTTTGTGGCCAGCGTGAGACAACCTGTTGGTCAAGTATGTGATGTGTTCACACAACCTGATCAATAGGCTGATGATGAAAGGGAAGAGATGTCTGAAGAGGAAGACTGTGAAGATCTTGCTGAACTAGATGATGAGCAAATAATTGCAATGCTTGTCAAGAAGTTCAACAAGAAGAGGTTTGGTGGAAGAATGCTGCAGAGGAACTCAAATGTCATAAAAAAGAAGGCATTTGATAAAACTAAGACTGAGTGCTTTAAATGTGGCAAGATTGGCCACATAGCTGCTGACTGTGTGTCTAAAGCTGTTGGTCAATCATCCAAACCATTCAAGACACACAGGGACGATGGCTACAGGGTTAAGTACCTTATGGCCATGGCTAAGCTGAAGAAGTTGGAAAACTCAGTGGCTTCCAACAAGCCTAAGGGACTCATGGCTGAGACATGTGATAGGGAGGAATCTGACTCATCCTCAGTTGAAGAAGATAACAACTGTCTGATGGCCAACACTTATGTCCCATCAATGATGTACAAGGTACAAATTTTTATGGCTTACAGTTCTGATGAAAAAGTAAAAATGTTTGAATATATGCTTGTTGATTTAAAAGCTGCTGTTGAGAAGCACAATGTTTTACTGTCTGAAATCTCTAAGCTTAAAACTGATCTTGACATAAAAACTAGTAAACTGGACAGCTTCCATAAGTTGGAAACTGAACTTGATGAATTAAAACACATCAATTCCATTTTATTTGAAGAAGAGAGAGAAACAAACATAAAACATGAAAAGCTTCAAAAGATTGTTGACTCTTGGTGCCAATCTGCACAAAAAGTCAGTCATGGCATCAGTCAACAGATCCCTGCACAAATCCAAGCCTATCTTGGAGAGGATCTTGACAAAGCAGCTTCTATTGTTGACATAAATAATCTAAAAAATGACTTATCAACTCTTGGTGAGCTTCCCAGCACTTTCATCCAGAAAGTGAATGGAAAGCTAGTCTCAACAAACAGGTTTGTCAGGCCTCAAAATACTGACAGCTTGTGTGAAAAATCTCCAAAAGCTGATGATGGAATGTGTTCTCCATCAAATCAGTCTTCTAAGTGCCCTGCTGGTTCACACAAGCAAAAGAAAGGAAAACAAGCTCAAGCTGTAGCTGTGGACTCTAAATCTGTTGACAAAACAGGCTCTGGGTCTAAAGCTGATGGTAAGAGACCTGTTAATCCTTTTGATGCTGATCATTTTGGGAAAAAGTTTTCAAAAGGTAAGCAGCTTGCTTTCAACAGGGGTAAGTCTCATGTTGAAAGGAAATCTGCTGGGATATCAAATAAGTTTTTAAATCATAGTGGAAAATTGGTTATAAATGAAGGTAAGTCTTTTAAAACCAAAAGCAGTGATTATGTTGATAGGCAACATCCATCACATCTCAATAAGAGCAAAGGCAAAGCAATTGCTCAACCTGAGAAATTTGGGAATAAGTTTCCCAAACCTGTGGAAGGTCAAAGTCCAATCAAACTTCCTGTATTTGATATCTGTCCTCCCAAAAAGAGAAAAGAAGATACACGCAAAGTTGTTGCCATTGTGCCTTCCACCCAAACTGTTGATTCCTCTAAAAACAATAATAAGTTTGCTAAACCTGCTAACAGAATCAACAAAAATAATTCAGAATATGTTTCTGGAGGCTCTTCTTCCAAAAAGGCTAAAAAGAGAAAATGCTACAATTATGGGAAGAAGACACATATGGCCAAAGACTATCCTGAAACTAAGGACATGAGTCCTGTTGACTCTGCTAGTTCCATCATTGCAAAAACAAGAAGTGTTGGAAGGAACATAGTTAATGAGGATGGTATCCAAGCTAATACTATCCAAATAGGAAATATTAGTGTGGATATCACTGGTCCATCAACAAAAGTTGATGAAGTAGGAGAACTCATCTCTATGATGAGTTCCCCTAGAAACAACTAATATTTTCTCATGACACTCTGCAGGACAAACAATCATCCCAGGTTTGGTACTTGGACAGTGACTGCTCAGGACATATGACAGGTTGCAGGGACCTACTGAGTGATCTCAGGCCTGAAAAAGGGCCAAAAGTCACATTAGGTGACAATGTACAGGGATCCACAGAAGGATATGGAACTCTTCAAGCTGGTGCTGCTGTATTCAAAAGGGTAGCCTATGTGTCTGGACTGAAACATAATCTTGTAAGCATAAGTCAACTGTGTGATGCTGGCTACAAGGTTAACTTTAATGAGCATCTGGGTTACATATTGGATACCCAAGGCAATGTGTGCACCACGGAAGAAAGGTGTATATGTTGTGGACATGAAATCTGCTGATCCCACAACTGAAACCTGCTTTATCTCAAGAAGTAATGCAGACCTGAACTGGTTATGGCACAAAAGGCTATCACACCTGAACTTTTTGAATATCAACAAACTCTGTAAGAAATAGTTGGTAACAAGTTTGCCTTCTATAACATTTGTTAAGGATAAACTCTGCACAGCTTGTGAGAAAGCCAGACAGAGAAAATCATCTTTTAAATCTAAGCACAATTTCTCTATTGATACTCCTCTCTTCTTAATCCACATGGACTTGTTTGGACCAGTCAGTGTCCCAAGTCTAGGAGGAAGAAGATACACTCTAATAATGGTTGATGAGTTCTCCAGGTTTACACGGGTGATCTTTCTGAAGAGGAAAGGAGAGGCTGCTAGAGAAATCATTGGATTTATCAAAAAGATGGAGGTGCTGATCTCTGCTCAACTAAAGCAGCTTAGAAGTGATCATGGTACTGAATTCAGAAACAGTACTCTTGAGGACTTCTGTGAAGAAAGAGGGATCTCACAGAACTTTTCAGCAATAAGAACTCCTCAACAAAATGGAGTTGCTGAAAGGAGAAACAGAATTCTCATTAAAGCTGCTAGAACCATGTTGTGTGTATTAGGTTTACCTTCATCATTCTAGGCTGAAGCTGTCAACACTGCCTGCTTCACCCAAAATAGATCCTTGGTGACAAGACTCCCTATGAGTTAATCAAAGGGAGAAGGCCAAACATTAGTCATTTCCATGTGTTTGGATGTCCCTGCTTCATTCTGAATCAGAGGGACCACCTAGCAAGTTTGAACCCAAAGCTGATGAAGGTGTGTTTGTTGGATATTCTTCTATCTCCAAAGCCTACAGAGTATACAACAACAAGAGAAAGGTGATAGATGAATCTATCAATGTCATCTTTGAAGAGTCTAGGAGTGCCTCCACCAAAGTTGTTCCTGAATCAGTTTCAGGAGAGTTCAGCTTTGATCATCTCATGCATTCCATGAATGAAGAAAAGGACTCAAAAGCTTCCACTACATCTAGAGTGGAACCTGTTAATCATGATGGGCATGATGATGACTATGTTGATACACCCTGTGTGAATAAGTGTACTGACATAATTAAAACATCATGTCCTGAACCAATCAATGCTGATTTTCCTGGATCCTCTGCTGATATGTTCAACAATGAAGAGTCATGCTCAACAAGTAAACAGGCTCAAGATATCAGTGTGTCTGAAAGTCTTGAGAGCTGCTCATCAAGACCTGTTGAAGATGCAAATAACTCAGGAGAATCTTCATTGAGGCAAGATCCTAAGTGGATCAGGTGTCACCCAAATGATAAAATAATTGGTGACGTCAACAAAGGGTTGCAAACAAGATGGGACAACTTAGGAAACTTTTGTATGTTTTGTAGCTTTGTGTCCCTGATGGAGACTAAGAAAGTGGATGAAGCACTGAAAGATGCCAATTGGATCACTGCCATGCAAGAAGAGCTCAATCAGTTTGAGAGAAACAAAGTATGGAAGCTGGTCCCTGTTCCTAAAGGAAAAATAATAATTGGCACCAAATGGGTTTTCAGGAACAAGATGGATGAGCAAGGTCATGTTATTTGAAACAAGGCAAGACTGGTTGCTCAAGGATACAGACAGGAAGAAGGTATTGACTATGATGAAACATTTGCTCCTGTGGCCAGGTTAGAGGCAATCCGTTTGTTTCTAGCCTATGCTGCCCACAAGAGTATGAAGGTATTTCAAATGGATGTGAAGAGTGCATTTTTGAATGGAAACCTGCAAGAAGAAGTATATGTTAAGTAGCCTCCAGGATTTGAAAATAAACATCATCCAGGTTATGTCTATAAGTTGGACAAAGCCCTCTATGGTTTAAAACAAGCCCCTAGAGCCTGGTATGACACTCTAACTGATTTCCTTATGAGCAATGGTTATTCTAGAGGTAAAGTGGATACCACACTGTTCATAAAGAAGGTGAAGTCTGATCTTATGTTGTTTCAAATTTATGTGGATGACATAAGATTTGGTTCTACTAATGAGCAATTATGCAAGAATTTTTCACTACTCATGAAATCAAAATATGAAATGAGTATGATGGGAGAACTTACTTTCTTTTTAGGATCACAGGTTAAACAAACCTCAAATGGAATTTTCATAAATCAAAGAATGTACACTTTAGATCTCTTGAAAAAGTTT
>JAANYP010002348.1:48679-64706 GCA_020465985.1 Centrapalus pauciflorus | reverse complement strand
CTAACCTTCCTCTATGAGCAGAGCAATCAGCAAAAATCCTCTTATCAATAACCGCTACACTTTGAATGTCATTAAGTTGCGGCAAATTTGGCAAGAAGTGCCTGATGAGCATCATCACAAAGCGGGGATAAAGAAGAAATCTTTCCCTCTCCGGAGCCGTTATCTGTTGAACGAACTCGGAGAAAAACATCTCTGAAAAACTGAAACTCCGATTATAAACCAGTGCGATAATCCCTGATTGGATCTTCGATACAATATAATCAAATCCCGCTTTCTTCGCCGCAAAGCATACAAGGAACACGTGAGCCAGAAATCTCCATTGCCCAATAAGTCCACTCTTCATATAGGATGCCTTAGTAACATCCAAACTATATCCCATCCTCACAAAGGCAGCTTGCCTAATACTTAACGGGAAATCTATAGGTCCATTTTCTTGCTCCTGAGTTCCCAGTTGCAGAACTTGACGTAACATGTCAGCAGAAAATACCAACGGCTGTCCAGCTATCCTTGTCCTTAGAACTATCGGAGTGACAGTGCAATCCACTTGCAGATGTTCATAAAATTGGCGTACATAAGGAATGACTATTTGTGTGTTATGAGACAGTGCAAATGAAATTCTGGACTCCACCAGGAAATCCACCATCTGCGGAAACCCTGCGCTTCAGGGATATTATGGTCAGGGCGAATGACAATATTATGCTTTGGAACAAACACTCTATCCGCCATGTCTGCACAATAGATAAAATATTAGAATTATTAAAAATGAATAAACTTGATTAAATTCAAATTTGTTTTATTTTGAACTTGTGTAAGTACAAAATCCAACACATATGAATTTTTACAAGTTTAATTTAAAATTTAAATTAAATAATTCAAATATATTAACAGACTCGAACAAACAGATTCGAAGTAACACTTTTTCGAGTTTAATGACCTTCTCGAGTTTACTGACAAACTCGAGACTGGTCATGAACAGATTCGAATGAGTCGGCCCACATCATCACTAAAATCCATGATTTTAACCATTTTGGACTCAGAAAAACACATTCATTAGTCCTACTAGGTACTAATCAAAGATATTTGCATTTAATTTGACTTTTTACTGGTCCAAACTTTGTAATTTTGAAAAACAAGTTTTCTACCAATAAACCTTAAAAAATTCAATGATTTTGGCTTAAATGGTGTATAAGACTACTCAAATCTTGTACAAAATACTTGTTTATACCTAGATCTATGAGTAGAATCGAACCCACACGGAAGAAACTCGACAAATAGTGGTTTTTCTTGAAATCGACAAACTCGAAGCAAATAGATTCGAAATCGCCAGAGACAAACTCGAGAGTATAGATTCGAAAACAGATGACTTAATGACCATTACTGTTAACCTATTTATACCACCTACCTTCGAGTCTATTGCCACTTTCGACTCTACTGACAGATTCGACATCATCCAAATTCGAGTTCAACCTAAACTCGAATTACCCCCCAGAAACTTTTGAAAATTTCGAAAATTTTGAAATAAAATCAACTTTTTCAACCTTTTCACCCTCATTGTGTAACAGAATAAACTATGCCAAATCTTTTACCCTAAGCATAAGACTTTCACGCAATGTTTATTTTATTCAACGATGAATGCACCCCTCAGTAATTTTTGACCTTTTTCCTAAGTAAAATAAAAAATAAAATAAAATAAAATAAAAATAAGTAAAAGTAAAAATAAAATTTTAAAATTTTGTACGAAAATTTAACTTAGACTTAAACTACACTTATTATAATTTACAACCTATGTTAATCACTTAACAAATTATTTTTGATGAGTATAGTCAAAGAAAGGTTCAATCAGATAGCGGTGTCAGATACTCACTTTCAGTACTTAAACTTTCACACTTAGGAATTTTTGATTCCTTTGATTGTTTGGCGTGACATACCCGTTTAGCTTATTGTTGGTATTTTACCCCTTTAAACATGCTACATTTCGGAATATCCCTTGGCATTTTTATTTATCATGAAATTATCTTACGTGACTCAGACATAGACATACTTTTATGATCAAGGCATACAGACAATGATTCTAACTTTTTGGTATTTGCAAACTTTCTTTAAAAGACAAACATCGGACACAGGTCTGTATTTACATACAACAAAGTGTCTTAGTTTGACTTAAGGTTTATTTTTAAAACTAGCAAGACAGCGGTGACAGGTCTGTACCGACGTACAACAAAGCGACTTATCTTGCTAACCCGAATCAAAACAGAGGCAACAGGTCTATACTTACGTACAACAGAGTTACATGATTTTGACTCTCAATTCTTTATGATTTTTCTATGCTTTCCATTTTAAGATGTATTTGATGTTGCTATACATCCCCAGAAAGTTTGCATACCTCATTTAGACTCAAAGTTTGTATGTCTCGTACATAAAAATTAAGACCGATTGGTCATACATCTAAGTTAGTGACACGTTTGACTTTTTCTTGAATATTTTATTAGCCTTGGGACTCCCTATATGTATTATGCCTACCAACACATCAAACTAAAATAAAGTATAACACTTAGAATTTTAGGTGCATTATGTGTGAAAGCCTAAACTCTTAGAGTTTGTAACGACTGTGCTAATTTTCGTCACTTTGAACCTATGCTTCTAAGGCTTAACTCTTTTTCTGATATTCTCCTTTTTTTTCGAATTTTTTATGGTTTTCTCTCTTTTTTCTTTTGTTTTTCATAAGAAATAGCAAAAAAAGAATATAACCTACTTAACTTACTAAAAATAGAAACTATCCTAATTTAGCAAACTTACTATAAAAAGAAAGAAAGACTACAACTATAAAAGGCAATAAAACTTCTACTAAGGTCAATTTACTCTGGGTTGCGCATTCCATTTAGTTGAATCAAATATTCTAACCGTGACTTATCAAAGGCTTTGGTAAATAAATCACCATTATTATTGTCCGTTGCCACTTTTACTAATTTGATTAAGTTCTTTTCAGCACAATCACGAATAAAATGATGCCTTATGTCTATGTGCTTTGTTTTACTCTGTTTAACTGGATTATTTGTAATAGCAATTGTAGATTGGTTGTCTATCCTAATGGGAGTTTGAGTGTAAGCCAAACCGTAATCCTGCAATTGTTGTTGTATCCACAGAACCTGTGAGCAGCAACTACCAGCAGCAACATACTCGGCCTCGCACGTTGACACGGCTACCGACGTTTGTTTCTTGCATTGCCAGGAAACCAGTCTCCCTCCTAGGAATTGATAACCTCCAGTTGTTGACTTGCGCGTCAAGCTGCATCCTCCGTAGTCAGAATCTGTGAACGCCTCCAACTCTAGATCTCCCTCCGCGTGATACCAAAGTCCCAGCTTCGGTTTCGACTTGAGGTATCGTAGAATCCGCTTCACAGCTTTCATGTGCATCTCTTTCGGATTAGCTTGAAACCTAGCACAAATACATACAGCAAACATGATGTCAGGTCTTGAAGTAGTTAAATACATAAGTGATCCAATCATGGCCCGCTATAACGTCGGATCCACATCGGTATCACTTTCAGTACCCGGTCCGAGATTGTGATTCACTTGAATCGGCGTGCTGAAATGGGCAGTCAGTTTCGTTCCTTCCATCCCGAAGCGATCCAATATGTCATAGACATACTTCGTCTGATGGATAAACATACCTTCTTTCTTTTGGTCAACTTGTAACCCCAAAAAGAAATTTAACTCTCCCATTGCACCCATCTCGAATTTCGACTTCATCACCATCTCGAAATCTTTGCACATTTATTCGTCTGATGATCCAAAAATGATATCATCGACGTATACTTGTACCAAGATGAAGTGTTCTTCCTTTCGCTTAACAAACAGCGTACTATCTATCCTACCCCTTTCAAACCCGTTCTCTAATAAATGGTTGGATAAAGTCTCGTACCACGCCCTTGGTGCTTGATGCAATCCATATAGAGCCTTATCTAAACGATATACTTTATCTGGATATTTTGGATCTGTAAATCCGGGCGGCTGTTCTACATACACCAACTCCTTCACTTTCCCATAGAGGAAATCACTCTTAACATCTAGTTGATATACCTTAAAGCCCTTGAAGGATGCAAAAGCAAGAAACAACCTAATGGCTTCCAGCCTTGCTACTGGCGCAAACACCTCATTGTAATCGATTCCCTCCTCTTGGTTGAAACCCTTTACAACTAACCTAGCTTTGTTACAAGTGACTATACCCCGATCGTCTCTTTTGCACTTAAAAACCCATTTGGTTCCTATGGCAACTTCCCCTCGAGGTAATGGAACTAACTCCCACACTTCTAGTTTCCTAAATTGAGAGAGTTCTTCCTGCATCGCTTCAACCCAGGAGTTATCCTTTAGTGCCATTTGCACATTCTTCGGCTCTACTTGCGAGATAAAACAAGAATAGAGGCAGGTATGAAAGGCCTCGGAGTCATTTAGCATCGACAACAACACAGTGTTGTTATTTAAACTACTCCTAGTCCTCACACCATCATTAGGATTTCCTATGATGCTTTCTATAGGATGGTTCTTGTTGATCCTTGAGGTCTCTATCTCGTCAACTCTCAGATTATCTCCTAAGTTAGATCCTATTTCACCTAATGGGGGAACATCCTCAGATTCCACATTTTCCTCCTCGTGGACATTTTCCTCAGAGTTGGAACTTGTTGCCTGAGTCTGATTCTCAGTTGAAGGTGCTTCTGGATCAGTGACTTCTGGAGATCCATCTTCAGTCAAAGTAGGCTCGGATGTGGATTGAAATGTAGTTCTCGGAAAGGTATGACCTTCATCATTCAGATTCAACATCGCCATGTCCTTTTCGATCGTACCTGTATTTTCATCCAAAGGATTGTTAAATGACTCAATCAATTTATCATAGTCAAAAATCCATTCCGGACCTGTTTGGGGTTCATGTGTATAACTTGTGACTTCAATGTTACACACAATCTCTACTTTACCATTTGTTTTGTTAAAAACCCGTTTGTTTGGTGAGTTCAACACATAACCAAGGAAGTATCCTTCGTCGGCCTTTTCACCAAACTTAGGTTGATGTTTTGTTCGCAGTAAAGTACATGGTACCCCAAACGGTTCGAAGCCAGTTAAATTAGGTGGCCGTTTATTCAAAATTTCATAACAGGTTTTGTTCAAAGATTTGACTGTAAGGACTCAGTTTAAAATATGGCACGCAGTATTCACTGCCTCCCCCCAAAACATGGTAGGAAGCTTTGAATCCGAAAGCATTGTCCTTGCAACCTCAATGAATGTCCTGTTCTTTCTTTCGGCCACCCCATTTTGTTGAGGCTCATACGGTGCACTAGATTGATGCACTATGCCCTTTGATAGGCAAGATACACCAATTACAGTGTTTTTAAATTCTGTTCCATTATCACTACGTAGCCTTTTAACCCGTGTTCCATAGGAATTCTCCACTTGGTCTAAGAACCCGATGAGCTTGGATGTCGTCTCGTCCTTTGTACCTAGAAAGAAAACCAAAGAAAATCGTGAGTAATCGTCAGTGATAACTAAATAATACCAACTACCTCCTATACTCTTTTTGTTGATTGGTCTGAAGAGATCCATATGCAACAAATCGAATGTAGAGGTTATGGAGTTCTGCGTCTTGGACTTGTGTGCCTTCTAATGTTGTTTGCCCTTCTTGCAAGGTAGACACTTATCCTCGAACTGAAAACTCTTCATAGGCACACCTTGCACCAGTCCATTTTCGTAATGTAGTTCATCTTTCTCAGGTGCAAGTGTGCCATGCGTCTGTGCCACAAAACTGATTCAGTTTCCGAAGCTTTAGATAACAAACAGATTGGATCCTTCGAAGATTCAGGCTTGTTCATGTCGAGCATATACAAGTCGTTCTTCCTTGGAGCCCGCAATAATATCCATTCTTCTGGAATCTTGAACCCCGGTTTTAGCTCTAACGCTTCAGTGTCAGTGAACAGCACTGAATTCTTCTTGTCACAGATTTGAGATACACTAATGAGATTGTGAACTAGTTTATCAACGTGATAAACTTGATCCAACTTGATCGTCCCATTAGTGACCACTCCGATACCCGTGATGTTTCCTCCTTTATTTCCAGCGAATGATACAAATCCCCGATTCACACCCTTGAAGTCTGTAAGGAGACTTCTTTCCCCTGTCATGTGCCTGGAGCATCCACTGTCGATGAACCATTTGTTGTTTGGACCTGTGGTAATCTCCTGCACATGAAAGAAAATAGGTTAGTTATCACGGGGAACCCAAGCCATAACTGACTTGGTTATACCATTCTCGTCCACATACTTAAACTCTTTCAAATACCCATCTCGCCTTTCAGGTGACTTGGGTCGTTGAACAGGAGTTTGTTGTGGTGCCGAGTGATGTAAATTCACTCTTTGCCTTTGAGTAGGCATTTGTTGTGGAGCTCTTGAATAATTCCAATTATATTGCATCTCAGATTGTGATCCCTGAGCTCTAACCGGTGTGTAATGTCTAATAGGAGTGTGTGACCTAACTGGAGTGTATGCTCTGCTAGGTATTGTGCTCCTATATTGTTGTTGAGGTCCAGACCTACATTGATTAACGACTCGATTCGGTGAATTAGTCCTAACCACTTCTTTTGGTCCACCTTTTACCGGTATTTGTTTCACAACTTGTTTTGGTGTAGCCTGCACAGTTTTCTCGGTACTCTGAGAACTACTAGTGCTCGCCACACTTGTTGACGGCTTAACTTGTGTTGGCTTCCCTGTCTTAGGTGTAACATCAATTTTTCTAAGTGGACAGTTAGAAGCAACATGCCCCTTTTCATGACATCTAAAGCAGGACATCTTGTCAATGGACTTCTTGTGTGTGCCCTTAGACTTAGGTGTCTCACTAGTGTCTTGGTCCTTTTGAGCACTCATTGTGACTTGTTCATCGTCCTGATCATTAAAATCAATTTTATGTTTTCCAGCAGGTGTTTCACTGGAGGAAGACACAAATTTGACTTTCTTAACCTTGACGGTTGTATCAGTCACCTTAGGTTGAGGCACGTAGTTTGCATTAAAAGGAGGAGGAATCTCATGAAATCCTAGACCTACAGGTTTTTTAGATTGGCGTTGAGCATCTAAAACTTTCCCTAGCTTCAGACTTGAGTTCCTAAACTTTTCTAGCTTACTATTGGCCTCTGCTACCTTCACCTTAGTTTCAGCTAGCTCTACTTCTTTGGTCTTAAGATCTTTGGTCAAAGCCTCTACATGCTCATACATCAGTTCTAATCTAACGCACTGCTCACTCAGCTTATCTTTTAGAACTATGACATCTTGTGCATCAGCTTTAAGCTTGTCCTTAAGATCTTGCTTAATGTCATTCAGGCTAGCATTATCAGATTTTAAAGATTCATTCTGAGCTGATATGTTTTTATGTGATTCTAATACTAGATTCAACTTGTCGATAGAAGTAACACATAAGATACATAATTCATGGAAAAGAGAGTAATTCAGACTAACCTTTGTGTGATCGGATTCCACATTGGCCATTTGAGTGGCAAACTCCAGAAGCGTCTGATCATTCGACTTCTCCACCCGCATTGGACTGATGTCCCTTGTGTTATGCTATTCCCCTTCACATCCACTCTCAGTGACCTCAGCCATGAAGGCTCTAGCGTTAGATTCCGGATGTGAGCTCCAGTAGTAAGTACCATCCAGCTGTCTATCTGATGTTACGTTTGATAACAGACCTGCTATGTTGGCTTGACTGGAGGATGAACTCGGAAGGTATCTCTATTGAGATTGGTTCTGAAACTACCCTTGATGCTGATTTTGCCCTTGGTAATGATCTACCTTTGGTCTCTGACACTCTCTTGCGAAGTGTCCCAAACCATGACAGTTGTAGCATTTAACCTTTGACTTATTGAAGCAAATCCCCTTATTATTTATATTCAGATTTCTCCCAGTCCGTTTGATGAATCGTTTAACCCGTTGGGTTACCATGGCCAATTGCCATTTGAGATCCATCTCCTCAAGGTCGTCAGGGTCTACCTGATCATAATCTTCATCCCAGAGTGCAGGATCGTTTATTTTCCCTTGAACGCAGTTTCCATATGCGGCCACAAATGACGCCAATAGATTCAAATGTTCTTCAGCCGACTTAGCGCTCATTGGCATCTTAGAGTATCCCTGAGATGTTGATGCAAATGTTGCCTGAGGTTGTTGTTCTTCCGATCTTCCCAACCCTAAGAACGCTATTCAGTGTGTCATCAGTCCCTGCTGGTGACGACGTTTCTCCGGTGAAAAACGCTGTAGCTGTCTTCATATCAGGTGCCGCTGAAGGTTTTGTTGATTTTCCAAAATACATGGCTGAATTTTGGACTTGTTCATAATCGGTTTCGGCCTTCAGTAGCTCAAAATGATAATCCCGCAGCGTTCCCACTACATCCTCCAACGATTGAGTATAATACTTATCTTCATCAAGCTTGATCATAGCCACGTACATCACCCATTTGGCTGGTAGGGCATCAAGAAGCTTATTGTTCTTTTCTGTATCGTTATACTCAATGCCATGAATCTCAAGCTCTGTCAGCAGATGATAAAAGCGGGTGATAGTGTCGTCCAGCTTTTCATCCTTCAAAGCCTTGAAAATCGCAAATTGCTGTTTCAACAATTCCATACGCTTTCTCCGAACCCTCGGATTACCCTCACACCTCTTTTCCAGCGTCTCCCAAAGCTCCTTAGAAGTCTTCTGATTGCAGAATGTGTGTAGTATATCCTGAGGCAAAGCCATTCGAATAATCGAGAATGCTCTGTTCTCGGCTTCATATAGTTTCTTATCATCCTCCTTCATCTTTTGATATGATAAGACTCTTTGACGGCCTTCAACTTCTGAGATAGGGGGAATGTATCCTTCGTCGATACATATCCACATTCGCATGTCGTTGAAACGCACAAAATCGGCAAACCGATCTTTCCACCAATAATAATCTTCAAGTTTCATCAGCTTAGGCGGAGTATTGGCTTTCCCGACCTCATGATCCATTTCGAGAAACCTTTGTAAATTTGTCATTGTTTCAAGAGAATTTGAATTTTAACTTAATAAATTTAATACGAAATTAATTTAAGTTAATTCTTTCGAATTTAGGTGAATTCGAATATAATTAAGTTTAAATGTATTTGGGAATAAATTCGATTAAGTTCTGAAATTCAATTAAAGTTGAAATTGGTGAAAAATTCGAAAGTCTCAAACTCGAAGGTATCAAATTCGAAGGTATCAAATTCGAAGGACCAAGCAAACTCGAAATACTCAAAGTTGAACCCAAGCAAACTCGAATGCTCCTATTCGACTCTAGTCTAAACTAGAATCAAACTCGAATCCTTTAAACTCGAAACACTCGAATGCAAACTCGAAAGGAGCGGGATTTTTGGTTAGACTCGAGACTAAGAAAAACCCTAATTACTCCTAACAGATTCGAGCGCCGCAAACTCGAAAAACGGCTAATACTTGGATTTTTTTAACGTTTTTCAGATTAAGTCAATATTTTTACAAAGAAAAATATTGATTTCTATAAAAAACGTGAAAAAACACCAAAGTATTTCCCGTATCCCAATTTGATAAGCTCGAACAAGACGAAAAATACGAAAACTGGAGAGATTAACCGTCCAAAAGCGTCAAGAAACCTAGGATGAACACAAAGAACACCCCTCTGGCTCTGATACCACTTGCAAGGTCTACACACTAATAATCTATCTAGACGCGAGACCGTCAACGAGTGCGAAATCCTCATTAACGGGTTGACGGAAACAACTCTCACTCGAAACACGGAGACTATCAACGAGCTGTACGAACTAACAAGAACGCACCTACTGGAAGATTCTCTCCGAAAGAGCACTCAATTAGCTGATAAACTCGAGATCGCCTATTTGCTTAATCCCTCACGAATTCTACAAAAGTCTCTTAATAATTCGAGTCTATCCCTAATTATAGATGACCATTCGAGTCTGCCATGGGCCAAACTCGAATCAGGCCCAAGGCCCATTCGAGTTTGTCCCCTGGACACTCTCGAATCTACCTTATGAAGTACATTCGAATCTGCCTAGGAACACATTCGAATCTGTCATAGATTCGAATGCCAAACCTTATAGAATTCGAATTTGCTCTTTCACATATTAAACTTAGTATTGAAACTTATGTTTTCAACTTATGCTTGAATTTATCTTTGAACTTTATGTTTAAACTTCTTGTAATACGTTACATCAAGTCCAAACATACAATCAATAACTATCAAACATATATAAACATATATATCAAACACTCGTTAATTCCAAATACTTTGAATATAACTTGTACCAAAATCTCAGAACACTTAGACTGCTATCGTCACACAGGGTGTACCAACAAGATTCGCTTTGTGTATTATGCCTAGCAACACATCGAACTAGAAAAAGTATATCACTTAGAGTTTAAGGTGCATTATGTGTGAAATCTTTAGACTTAGAGATTGTATCGACTGTGCTAATTTTCGTCACTTTGAACCTATGCATCTAAGACTTAACTCTATTTTCTAATATTCTCCTTTTTTACTAAACTACTAACTTACTATAAAAAGAAAGAAAAATATACTAAGGTCAAGTTACTCTGGATTACGCATACCATTCAGTTGAACTAACAACTCAAAGCGTTACTTATCAAAAGATTTACTGAACAAATCAGCATTGTTATCTTCCGTTGCCACTTTGACCAGTTTTATCAAGTTCTTTTCAGCACAATCACGTATAAAACGATGTCTTATGTCTATGTGCTTTGATTTACTGTGTCTAACTGGATTATCAGATATAACAATAGTTGATTGGTTATCTATCCCATTGGGAGTATGAGTGTAAGTCAAACCGTAATCTCGCAATTGTTGTTGGATCCACAAAACCTGTGAACAGCAACTACCAGCAGCTACATATTCGGCCTCGCACGTTGACACGACTACCGAAGTCTGTTTCTTGTATTGCCAGGATACGAGCCTCCCTCCAAGATTTGAATCCGTGAATGCTTCCAATTCCAGATCACCATCCGAGTGATACCAAAGTCCCAGCAAACTTAGCACAAATAGACACAGCAAACTTAATGTCAGGTCTAGAAGCAGTTAAATACATGAGTGATCCGATCATGGCCCGATATAGATACGGATCTACATCCACTTTCTGTACCCGGTCCGAGATTGTGATTCACTTCAATCAGTGTGCTAAAGTGAGCAGTCAACTTTGTTCCCTCCATCCCGAAGCGCTCTAAAATGTTGTAGACGTACTTCGTCTGATGGATAAACATTCCCTCCTTCCTCTGGTCAACTTGAAATCCCCGAAAGAAGTTCAACTCTCCCATAGCGATAATCTCAAACTTAGACTCCATCACCTTCTCGAAATCTTTGCACATCTGCTCGTCTGATGACCCGAAAATGATGTCATCCACGTACACTCGTACCAAGATAAAATGTTCACCCTTTCTTTACACAAATAATGTATTATCAATTCTCCCTCTTTCAAACCCGTTGTCCAAAAGATGAGTTAATAGCGTCTCATACCATGCCCTGGGTGCCTGATGTAGTCCATATAGGGCCTTATCAAGACGATACACTCTGTCTGGATACTTTGGATCTGTAAACCCGGGCGGTTGTTCGACGTACACCAGCTTGTATGGTCTGCTGACTACGATTCTAATCTTCACGCGACACCTTCCAACGAGTGCGGAATCCTCGTTAGCGGCTTGACGGATAGACCACACACACCGAAACATGGAGACTAGCACGGTGATAGACGAACAACGGATCGTCCCAACACGATGATTCTCTCCACACGAAACTATCTGAATGCTTGCAAGTTCGAGATCGCCCTTTTGCTTAATCACACTGAAAATCTGCAAAAGTCTAATAATTAATCGAATTAACCCTTAATTATAGCACCCGGTTCGACTTTGTCTAGGAAAAATTCGAACTTGGCCCATTGCCTTATCGAACTTGTCCTCTAATCAAATTCGAACCTTGTGTCTAATCAAATTCGAACCTTGTCTTCAAACTTATGTTTGAACTTATCTTTGAACTTTATGTTTGAAATTATTTTCTTGAACTTTATGTTTGAACATATTGTAACGCATTACCCTAAGTTCGAACATACAAACAATGAATATCAAAAACACATAATCAAGCATATATCAAACACTTGTTAATATTCAATAGCAAGTAAATTGACTTACACAAAATGCTATCTATACTTGGACTGCTATCGTCACACAGGATGCACTAACAGACTCCCTCTTGACGATAGCTTCTAAATATTTACATTTTCTCTAAGCGCTAGAGCTATATAAGCTACTACCTACACATAAGCCAATATCAATACATACTCTAACTATCTTTTGGAAATTCCTAGCCTCAGATCTCCAACCTTCATGAAAGAAGATAGGCTGATCGTGTAGCTTTCGTAGGTCATCCTTAGATAGATTTATTTGGTGCAACGGACCATACACTCAAAAAATTACTTTGTCTTCTGTATCTTCGATTACTGCTTCAGCTGTATCATTGTCTATGTACGACCACTTCATGTTTCTGAGAACATCTTGTGGCATAGACTTCAGTGGCACCTTCTTCAAACATCTAACAGGTTTGTAAACCATTTTAGCCCATGGTATTCCCGTGTGAGGATCTATTCTAGACTCATCCTCAACTCTTTCCCCCGACCTCAGCTTGAGTCTTTCGAACTTTCCGGATCTGACCCTCTTTTCTGATTATTTTTGCAATAACTTCAGCATAAGGGTCGTCACCGATGTTGATCAACTCTTTCCAGGCTAACTCCTTCACTTCTACCTTTGGCAGTGTGTGAAACTCTTTGAGCGTTCGCGTTAGGTATTGGAGTCCGTCTCTTCTCTTTAATATAAATAGCTGCAGATCCCTGTCAAAGAACCAGCTAATAATTCCACCTGAGAGGTTTTCAGAACCATCCTCCTTTTCATCTTCGGCTCTGACTTCTTCTCTTCCTTACGGAACCAATGATTTAACAGTTCAGCCCTGGTTGGTTCTTTCTCAGCTTCCTCCAGTTCTGAATCATCTACGGAGGCCAACTTAATCTCGTCAATATCAATCACATTTTGATTGTTTAGCACATATTGCTCAGTGATAGGTTGTGAATGAATGATTACTTCGTCTACATTGTCATCTTCATCTTCTACAACCTCCTCATCAGATTTCCAATCAATTATGTCTTCAGGCACAAACTCCCCTTCCTCCAAATCTTCTACTTCATCTTCAAAATCAAATACTATTTCTTCCTCTTCAATATCCATCAGAGCCTCAATCATTTTGCTCTTGATAGACTTTGAAGTTTCTCCTTCAGCTCCTTCCATAGCAGCAGACTGACCTGGCTCCCCCTGAATTGTTGTATGCTTAGCAGTTGGAAAATCTGCTAGCTCACTTTCTTTTCTAGACTCGGGATAATCGCCATCATCGTCATCTCTTCTTGTAACTTCAGTTTCTTTGCAGCTTGTCTCCCCCTGAGCTTGTAGATTTTTCATTAACTGCTCGAGGAAGGACTTCATTGTCTTAATCTCAGAAGCTTGATCAGTAACAGTTGTTTTTATTTCAGCATTCTCTTGATCAAGTCTGGTGTTATGCGCTTGAAGTTCGTTGACTGCTTTGGTAAGCTGGAAGATTTGGACTGTTTGGAAATCTACTTTGCTCCTTAGCTCTGTAAATCGCTGGTTTTCAGTGAATGTGGATGATGTAGATGGAATGAATGTTCTTGGTGATGGCGTGATGGATGGATGAACAGTTGGTATTTCAGGCTCTGGAGCAAAAGTGGATGAAGCTCCCTGCATGAATATGTGCCTTTTCGCCTTTTGCCTTGGCATGAGAGGAGTAGGATATTCTGCTTCATAATCAGAATCGTCTTCTGAGGCTCTAGTAGGTCTTGTATCTTCTTCTCTCGTACTGACAACAATTCTTGATCCGTATCTGTCTATTCGAATAGACGGATCAACCTATTCTACAGCTACTTCTTCAACTTCTACCTCTTCAATTTCCTCAGACTCAGATTCTGAGGTGGTCATCACTTGACCCTCTACCTCTGCTTCTCTTTGATCCTGGATCTCAAATTCCATTTCCTCATCCTCAGGAGGTTGATATTCGTCAATCTCTCTCATAAGTTCATTGAAATCAACTGGAGGCTCCAAGATTATATCAACTAGCTCAGCGGCAATATCTTGTTATGCCTGAGAACCATGAGCCCAAATTTCCTCTAGAGTCTCTGCTCGAGGATTAACTTCTGGTGCCACGCCTGAAGGTCCCGCAGCATCTGACGATGGACCTGCTGCCAACGACTCTTGAATTCTGCTTGAGCTTGGCCTCGAAGCCTGAATCGGTCTTTCCTGAGCTCTATGCCTCCTGCGAGGTTGCAGTTGAGGTCGTTGCTGTTGTTGTGGCTGTTGTTGTTGTTGCTGCACTGGCTACGGCTGAGCCCCTTCTCCAGCCCAGTTCTCCCCATCTGGGGCTACAAAATCTAGATCTACCACTGTCAGGATCTAAAACTGAATAACCAAGATTAACTGATTTGAAATTTATCAGAGTATAAATCAATAATCTTGCTTTGAATCAAAGTTTAATTAAGAAGTTTGCCGAATAACACTTAATTATTTTAACAAAAACTTTCAGAACCAATGAAGCATAAAACATAAGAAGTAATCAAGACTGTTTGTATTGCTGAATTCAATTATTACAATCACCTCTAATCTGTTTTGATTAGACGAAGAACACAGACTGTTCTTAGGGTTTTACAACCTTAGAGGCTTATGAAAACTTAATCAACAAAGCAATTACAGACTCAAAAATATGCAGAAAACTTCTATAAACTTCTATACAATAGAATGACCTATTCTCTGTATTTATATTGTTTTTTGGACTTGTTTCCTTGAAGGACTATGACTTCTCTGATAGTAGATATGCTGGAATCTTCGTGTAGATATCTTTCCTGAAAATCAGCACTTTCTGTTTATGAAACTGTTGAGCAGCTTGAATCTCTTGACAGCATGAACTGAGCAGCTTGAGTTGTTTTACTCTGGTAGCTTGAACTTTTACACTGGCAGCTCGAGTTTCTTCAACTATCAGCATGAACTTTGTATTTACATGAAAAATCTACTAACAGTCTGAGAAGTCTAACTAACAGCTTGAATGTACTTAAACTATTTCCCAACAATCTCCCCCTAACTTAAATTCTTTACACAAGACTTTAAGTTCTATACAAAAATGGAAATGAATAAGTAAACTGCTATTTACAAACCAAGGCTTACAAAAACTTACAACTGTGCAAGTTTCTGATCTACAGCCTTCAAAAATTCTCTTTTTAGCTCATCTCTATCACAAGATATTCTGAGAGACTTCATCTGGAGTAGTATATTCTTTGGAAGATCATAGAATTCAAGATTAAAGAACATACCAGATCCATCTGTGAATTTGATTCTGTAAGTCCTGGATTTGACAAAAATATTAACTTCCTTGATTTTCAATCCCTTCTTGTTGGCATCCTCTACATCTTTTCTAATAAATTCAGGATCAACAATGGACTTCAGATCTCTGATGACTTGTTTCACTTGTGGTAGAGAAGATCTAACTTGTGATACAGACCCAATGTTGTGCATTCTGATAAGCTCATCTCTGGTCAACTTCTGAACCATCTGCCAAAATGTATCATATTCTTCTTCAGGACCAGACTCTCTTCTTATCACAAATAAAATTCTCAAGTCACGGTCATCCAGTGACTTAGCAAACCAGTAGTTGATTTGAGGCTTTGTAAAATCATGTTGATCAATCAACTTCTCTATCTCCATGGCCTTTTGTAGTTGTTGCTCAAAGAGCACCCTTTTAACCGATGAAGGAATAGAGAGAGCAGCTTGATCAGTGGGAACAGGTGTACTGGCAACAGCTTGAATATGACTTGTAGTAGGTTGAGCTGGTTCTTATGATGATTGGACTTCTTGGGAGGTTTTTGCTTTCTTTCTTTTCTCCATTTCTTTATCATGTA
>JAANYP010002348.1:0-39640 GCA_020465985.1 Centrapalus pauciflorus | reverse complement strand
TGAGCCTAGTGTCGAAAATACACCTAAGGTGGCTGACACAACTGTGAAGATCAAGAAGGTCAAATTTGTGACTTCCTCCAGTGAAACACCTGCAGGAAAACATAAAATTGATTGGGCTAATCAGGACGATGAGCCAGTCGCTATAGATGTACCTAAGGATCAAGACACTAGTGAGACACCTAAGTCTAAGGGCTCACAAAAGAAGCCCATAGATAAGATGTCATGTTTTAGATGTCATGAGAGGGGGCATGTGGCTTCTACTTGTCCACATAGGAAAGTTGATACGACACCTAAGATGGTGAAGCCAGAACAGCCCAAACCCTCAACAAGTGTGGCGAGCACGAGTAGTTCTCAGAGTACCGAGAAAACTGTGCAGGCCGCACCAACACCTGTTGTGAAACAAACACCGGTTAAGTTTGGACCAAAAGAAGTGGTTAGGACATATTCACCGAATCGTGTCATTAATCAATCTAGGTCAGCACCTCAACAAGTCTATAGGAGCACCACACGTAGCAGGTCACACACTCCAGTTAGGTCACATACTCCTGTTAGACATTATATTCCGGTAAGAGCTCAGGGATCACAGTCTGAAATGCAGTATAATAGGAATTATTCTAGAGCTCCACAACAAATGCCTAATCAAAGGCAAAGAGTGAATCTAAATCACTCGGCACCACAACAAACTCCTGTTCAACGACCCAAGTCACCTGAAAGGCGAGATGGGTATTTGAAAGAGTTTCAGTATGTGGACGAGAATGGTATAACCAAGTCAGTCATGGCTTGGGTTCCCCGTGATAACTAACCTATTTTCTTTCATGTGCAGGAGATCACCACAGGTCCAAACAACAAATGGTTCATCGACAGTGGATGCTCCAGGCACATGACGGGGGAAAGAGGTCTGCTTACAGACTTCAAGGGTGGGAATAAGGGGTTTGTTTCATTCGCCGGTAACAAAGGAGGAAATATCACTGGAACTGGAGAAGTCACTAATGGGACGATTACATTGGATCAAGTTTATCACGTTGATAAACTGGTTCATAATCTCATTAGTGTATCTCAAATCTGTGATAAGAAGAATTCAGTGCTTTTCACTGACACTGAAGCGTTAGTGCTGAAACCGGGATTCAAGATACCTGAAGATTGGATATTGATGCGGGCACCAAGGAAGAATGACTTTTACATGCTCGATATGAACAAGCCAGATACTTCGATGGGTCCGATCTGCTTACTATCAAAAGCTTCGGAGACGGAATCGGTTTTGTGGCACAGACGCATGGCTCACTTGCACCTAAGGAAAATGAACTACATAACGAAGAATGGTCTGGTGCAAGGTGTGCCTCTGAAGAGCTTTCAGTTCGAGGACAAGTGTCTACCGTGCATGAAGGGCAAGCAACATAAGAAGACACACAAGTCCAAAACGCAGAACTCCATAACCTCAACATTAGATTTGTTGCATATGGACCTTTTCGGCCCTATCAACAAAAGGAGTATCAGAGGTAGTTGGTTTTGTTTTGTTATCACTGACGATTACTCACGTTTTTCTTGGGTTTTCTTTTTAGGTACAAAGGACGAGACGGCCTCCAAGCTCATCGGGTTCTTAGACCAAGTGGAGAATTCCTACGGAACAAGGGTTAAACGACTACGTAGTGATAATGGAACAGAGTTCAAAAACACTGTAACTGGTGTATATTGCCTATCAAAGGGCATCGTGCATCAATTCAGTGCACCATATGAACCTCAACACAATGGGGTGGCCGAACGTAAAAATAGAACATTGATTGAGGCTGCAAGGACTATGCTTTCGGATTCAAAGCTTCCTACCATGTTTTGGGGGGAGGCAGTGAATACCGCGTGCCATATTTTAAACCGAGTCCTTACAGTCAAATCTTTGAACAAAACATGCTATGAACTTTTGAATAAACGGTCACCTAACTTAACTGGATTCGAACCGTTTGGGGTACCATGCACTCTTTTACGAACAAAACATCAACCGAAGTTTGGTGGAAAGGCTGACGAAGGATACTTCCTAGGTTATGTGCCGAACTCACCAAACAAACGGGTTTTTAACAAAACAAATGGTACTGTGGAGATTGTGTATAACATTGAGGTTACAAGTTATACACATGAACCCCAAAGTCCTGAATGGTTATTTGACTATGATAAGTTATTTGAGTCATTTAACATTTCTTTGGATGATACTGCAGGTACAATCGAAAAAGACATGGCGACGTTGCATCTAAATGATGATGGCCATATCTTTCCGAGGACTATGTTTGAATCCACATCTGAGCCTACTGCGACTGTAGATAGATCTCCAGAAGTCGATGTTCCTGAAGCACCTTCCACTGAGAATCAGACTCAACCATCAAGTTCCAACTCTGAGGAAAACGTCCGTGAGGAGGAAAATGTAGAAGCTGAGCCTGTTCCCCCATTAGGTGAAATAGGATCTAACTTAGGAGATAATCTAAGGGTTGATGAGATAGAGACCTGTAGGATTAACTAGAACCATCCATTAGAAAGCATCATAGGAAATCCTAACGAGGGTGTGAAGACTAGGAGTAGTTTAAATAACAACACTATGTTGTTGTCGATGATAAACGACTCCGAGGCATATCACACTTGTCTCTATTCTTGTTTCATATCGCAAGTAGAGCCTAAAAATGTGCAAATGGCACTTAAGGATAACTCCTGGGTTGAAGCGATGCAGGAAGAACTTTCGCAATTTAGGAAACTAGAAGTGTGGGAGTTAGTTCCATTACCTCGAGGGGAAGTTGCCATAGGAACCAAATGGGTTTTTAAGTTCAAAAGAGACGATCGGGGTATAGTCACGCGCAACAAGGCTAGGCTAGTTGTAAAGGGTTTCAACCAAGAGGAGGGAATCGATTACAACGAGGTTTTTGCACCAGTAGCAAGGCTAGAAGCCATTAGGTTGTTTTTAGCTTTTGCCTCCTTCAAGGGCTTTAAGGTATATCAGTTAGATGTTAAGAGTGCTTTCCTGTATGGGAAAGTGAAGGAGTTGGTGTATGTAGAACAACCGCCCGGATTTACAGATCCAAAATATCCTGATAGAGTATATCGCTTAGATAAGGCTCTATACGGATTGCATCAGGCACCAAGGGCGTGGTATGAGACTCTATCCAACCATCTATTAGAGAACGGGTTTGAAAGGGGTAGGATAGATAGTACTTTGTTTGTCAAAAGGAAGGGAGAACACTTTATCTTGGTACAAGTGTACGTCGATGATATCATCTTTGGATCATCAGACGAACAGATGTGCAAAGATTTCGAGAAGGTGATGAAGTCTAAGTTCGAGATGAGTGCTATGGGAGAGTTGAATTTCTTTTTAGGGTTACAAGTTGACCAGAAGAAGGAAGGGATGTTTATCCATCAGACTAAGTATGTCTATGACATATTGGAACGTTTCGGGATGGAAGGAACAAAGTTGACTGCCCATTTCAGCACGCCGATTCAAGTGAATCATAATCTCGGACCAGGTACTGAAAGTGATACCGATGTGGATCCGACTTTATATCGGGCCATGATTGGATCACTTATGTATTTAACTGTTTCAAGACCTGACATAATGTTTGCTGTGTGTATTTGTGCTAGGTTTCAAGCTAATCCGAAGGAGATGCACATGAAGGCTGTGAAGCGGATTCTATGATACCTCAAGTCAAAACCGAAGCTAGGACTTTGGTATCACGCGGAGGGAGATCTAGAGTTGGAGGCATTCACTGATTCTGACTACGGAGGATGCAGCTTGACGCACAAATCAACAACTGGAGGTTGTCAATTCCTAGGAGGGAGATTGGTATCCTGGCAATGCAAGAAACAAACATCGGTAGCCGTGTCAACGTGCGAGGCCGAGTATGTTGCTGCTCACAGGTTCTGTGGATACAAAAACAATTGCGGGATTACGGTTTTGCTTACACTCAAACTCCAATTAGGATAGACAATCAATCTACAATTGCTATAACTAATAATCCAGTCAAACACAATAAAACAAAGCACATAGACATAAGGCATCATTTTATTCGTGATTGTGCTGAAAAGAACTTAATCAAATTGGTAAAAGTGGCAACAGAAGATAATAATGCAGATTTATTTACCAAAGCATTTGATAAGTCACGGTTTGAATATTTAATTCAACTAAATGGAATGCGCAACCCAGAGTAATTTGGCCTTAGTAGTAGTTAATTTTCTTTTGTAGAAGTAGTATTTCTTTCTTTTTATAGTAAGTCTGCTAATTTAGGAAAGTTTCTATTTTTAGTAAGTTTCTATTTTTAGTAAGTCAGTAGTTTATCTTATTTTATAGCTATTTCTTTACGAAAAACAAAAGAAAAAAGAGAGAAAATCAGAAAAACACAAAAAAAGAGAATATCAGAAAAGGAGTTAAGTCTTAGATACATAGGTTCAAAGTGACGAAAATTAGCACAGTCGTTACAAACTCTAAGTGTTTAGGCTTTCACACATAATGCAACTAAATTCTAAGTGTTATACTTTATTTAGTTTGATGTGTTGGTAGGCATAATACATATAGGGAATCTCAAGGCTAATAAAATATTCTAGAAAAAGTCAAGCGTGTCACTAACTTAGATGTATGACCAATCGGTCTTAATTTTTATGTACGAGACATACAAATTTGAGTCTAAATGAGTTATGCAAACTTTCTGGGGATATATGGCAACATCAAATACATCTTAAAATGGAAAGAATAGAAATATCATACAAAACTGAGAGTCGAAAACATGCAACTCTGTTGTACGTAAGTACAGACCTGTTGTCTCTGTTTAGATTCGGGTTAGCAGATATGTCGCTTTGTTGTACGTCAGTACAGACCTGTCACCGCTGTCTGCTAACTTTAAAAATAAACTTTAAGTCAAACTAAGACACTCTGTTGTATGAAAATACAGACCTGTGTCCGATGTTTGTCTTTTAAAGAAAGTTTGCAAATACCAACAAGTTAGAATCTTAGTCTGTGTGCCTTGATCATAAAAGTATGTCTATGTCTGAGTCACGTAAGATAATTTCCTGATAAATAAAAAGGCCAAGGGATATTCCGAAATGTAAAATGTTTAAAGGGGTAAAATACCAACAATCAGCTAAATAGGTATATCACGACAAACAATCAAAGGAATAAAAAATTCCTAAGTGTGAAAGTTTAAGTACTGAAAGTAAGTATCAGACATCGCTATCTGATTGAACCTTTCTTAGACTATTCTCATCAAAAATATTTTGTTTAGTATTTAGCTTAGGTTGTAAATTTTAATAGTATAGCTTAAGTCTAGATTAAATTTTTGGTCAAAAAATTTATTTTATTTTATTTTACCCTAGTTTATTTTATTTTATTTTATTTTATTTTAGTTTAATTTTTACTTAGGTAAAAGGTCAAAAATTACTGAGGGTGCATTCAAAGTTGGATAAAATAAACATTGCGTGAAATATCTTGTGCTTAGGGTAAAAGAATTGGCATAGTTTATCTTGTTACACAATACCGTAGAAAAAGATTGAAAAAGTTGAAGTTATTTTAAAATTTTCGAAATTTTTCTAAGTGTTTGGTGTTTTCGAGTTTAGGACAGACTCGAATGTGGAAGGCTTCGAATCTGTCAGTAGATTCGAGTCTGGTCTTAGAATCGAAGGTTGGTAGTATATATAGGTCAACAGTGAAGTCATTTATTTCTTACTGTTTTCGAATCTACCTCCTCAAATCTAAGCCAGCGATTTCGAATCTATCCTCGAGTCTACCGTATCTCTCTTAAACGACATTTTTTCGAGATTATTGCAAAAGTGTTCGATTCTACTACTGTATCTAGGTATAATCAACTTGATTGTACAAGCTTCATGTAGTTTTATACACAATTTTAGGCAAAATCATCGAGTTTTGAAGGTTTAAGGGTCGAAATAGGGTTTTTACAAAATTACCAAGTTTGGACCGATAAATAGTCAAATTAAAGGCATATATCTGTGATTAGTAACTAGTAGGACTATTGAATGTAACTTTCTAAGTCCAAAAAGGTTAAAATCAAGAGATTTGGTCTTTGAATAAAATCGGCGGTTCGAATATGTTCATGGGGTGTCTCGAATCTGTCATTAGATTCGAGATGACCAGGACATTCGAATCTGTCCATCAAACTCGAAAAGAGACAATTCGAATCTGTTACCTTCGAATCTGTACTTCATTTGCTTTATTTAATTTAAATTTTATTAAACTTGTAGAAATTTAATTGTGTTGGATTTTGTACTTAAACAAGTTCAAAATAAAACAGATTTGAATTTAAACAAGTTTATTGATTTTTAATGAATCTAATAGTTTTCTTTATTGTGCAGAAATGGCTGTACGAGCGTTTGTGCCTAAGCACAATATGGTGCTTCATCCGGATCATAATCTCCCTGAAGCGCAGGGTTTCAGACAAGTGCTTGATTTCTAAGTAGAGTCTAGGATTGGTTTTGCACTGTCTCATAATGTCCAGCTAGTTTTACCGTATATTCGTCAATTTTACGATCATTTGCAGGTAGACTGCTCGGTCACACCGACAGTGCTACGCACTCGTATTGCTGGACAACCGCTGGTGTTCTCGGCGGATATGCTGCGTCAAGTGTTGCAGCTGGGCACTCAAGAAGAAGAGTCTGGACCGATTGAATTTCCTCTGAGTATAAGGCAAGCGGCCTTTCTGAGAATGGGGTACAGTCAAGATGTGACAAAGGTATCATATATGAAGAGCGGGTTAATAGGACAATGGAGGTTTCTTGCTCATGTTTTTATGGTGTGCTTTGCTCCAAAGAAAGCAGGTTTCGACTATATGGTGGCAAAGATCCAATCTGGGATAGTTGCGATGGTGTACAATCGACCATATAGCTTCTCGGAAATGTTTTTCTCAGAATTTGTTCACCAGATCACCGCGCCAGAAAATCAGCAGTTCTTGTTATATCCGCGGTTCATCATGATGCTAATAAGGCACTTCTTGCCAAATCTGCCACCGTCAAATGACTTTCAAAGCGTTGCCATTATGGACAAAAGGATCTTCGCTGACTGTTCCTCACACAGAGGTAGGTTAGCTGTTCCATTTGAGCGTCCGTTATTCGGGGCAATCTTGGATATGGATTTTCAAGCCCCAGAAGTTGCCAACTGGGCAGGGGAAGTTGAATTTCAACAAAGGCAACCACAGCAACAACCACCTCAACAGCAACAACCACAACAGCAACCGCGCAGGAGGCAACGAGCTCCAGCAAGACAAACCCAGGCGTCAAGGCCTTCCACTAGTCAGCAACCAGCGGTGCAGGAAGCTGGGCCATCCAATGTTCAGGAAGCCGGGCCATCCAATGTTCAAGAAGCCGGGCCATCAAATGTTCCAACTGAAGTTGAACAATTATGCCAAACGCTTAATGAAATTTGGGAGGCAGGGCCTCATGCAAACAAAGACGTGGCTACAGCATTAGTAGGTGAACTACTTGAGCCTCCAGAAGGAGAGGAAGACGTGTTAAGAGATGTTGAAGACTATGAGCCCGAACAGGCTGATAATGGGTTGTCATCATCTGCTACAGAATCGGAAGAGATGGAGGAGTTAGAAGTTGAAGAACCTGAGTCTGAATCTGCTGAACCCCGTCTTCGCATAGAAACTTATGGCTCGAGAGTCGTAGTTATCAATGAAGAGACGTCGCGGAGGAGAGTATCTCGAGAATCTGATGATTCAGATTTTGAAGAGGAGGAAGCTGCTCAATTGGTGACTCGGCAAAGGGCCAAGCGTCACAGGTTTATGCAAAGATCCGCCTCAGCATCTGAAGCTCAACCGGAAATCCCCGAAACTCAACATCAAGAACCCCAAACAACTCCACCACCACCACCACCAACTCAACATGAACCATATATTCCATCACCAATCCGCCCAACACCTATACAGTCAATTCCATCAACTTCCACCACATATATCGACAATCAACGATTCCTTCAGCTCAAAGCCCGTGTTGACTTCCAGAACGTCCACATCTTAACCATTACCAAGGCAATCAGTGAAATCCAGGCGCATAATGCAAATCTCGATAAGGATAATGCCGAGTTGAAAAAGACTGTGGAGAATGTCAGGGAAGAGAACACAGAGTTAAAGTCCTTTATTGCAGATCAATCAGAAGAGATCCGATCGATGCGGTCCCTCCTTGAGCAGCTAATGAAAAATCTAAAAGCTCAGGGGAGACAAGTTGTAGGGATCATGAGGAGCAGCGTAGAGATGAAGATGACGAAGGCAATGATCCCGATGCACCTAATGAGAATGAGCCAGTAGATTTTCATGCTGCTCAGGCTACACAAGTTTAGGGGGAGCCCAGTCAAATTGAAGGTGAAGGAGGAGAAGCTGGTTTGTCATGGACTTTGGATAGCGACATGATCGATGCGCTAAAAGATATTGAGGAAGAGCTTATGGAATTTGATTTTGAAGATGAAGTCGAAGAGTTGGAGGAAGGGGAATTCATTCCAGAGGAAGTTGTTGACTGGAAATCAGACGACGAAGTCATAGAGGACGAAGACGATCATGTCAACGAGGTGATAGTAAATTCACAACCTATCACAGAACTCTATGTGGGCAATAATCAGAACGTGATTGACATAGACTACATAAAGATAGCCTCAGTCGAAGATACAGAGCTTGAAGAGGCAGAGAAAGAACCATCTAGTGCTGAGTTGATAAATCTTTGGTTTAAGAAGGAAGAAAAGAAAGAACAGCTGAAGATGAAAAAGAAGATGAGAGTTCCAGGTGCTGGAAATTTCTCAGGAGGGATCATAAGTTGGTTCTTTGACCGAGAACTGCAGCTCTTTATTTTGAAAAGAAGAGATGGCCTCCAATACTTGAGGCGAACACTGAAAGCGTTCAATACACTGCCCAAGATTGAAGTTAAAGAATTAGCTTGGAAATAACTGGTCAATATAGGCGAGGACCCGTACGCTGAAGTCATGGCAAAAATAATAAGAAAAGAGGGTCGCTCGGGAAAGTTTGAAAGACTCAAGCCGAGATCAGGCAAAAGAGTTAAGGATGGATCTAGCATAGATCCTCATACTGGAAAGCCTTGGGCCAGAATGTTTTATAAGCCGGTCAAATGCTTGAAGAGGGTGCCTATGAAATCGATGCCACAGAATATTTTGAGCAACATGAAATGGTGGTACCTCGATAATAACACAGCAGAAGCAGTCATGGAGGATACACAAGACAAGGTGATTTTGAGAGTGTATGATCCACTGCACCTAATAAATCTATCAAAGGATGACCTGAAGAAGCTACATGATCAGCCTATCTTCTTTATTGAAGCATGGAGATCTGAAGCCAGGAAGTTCCAGAAGGTAGTAAAAGTTTGTATAGATGCTAGTTTATATGCAGGCAGTAGTATATATAGGTCTAGTACTTAAACTTGATGTAAATAGTTAGAAGCTATCGTCAAGGGGGAGTCTGTTGGTACACCTTGTGTGACGATAGCAGTCTAAGCGATCTAACATTTTGATTTTTAGGTATTATTCAAGATATTGGAAATTATCTAGTGTTTGATATATATGTTTATGTATGTTTGTGAGTTATTGAATGTGTGTTTGAACTTGATGTAACGTATTACAAGAAGTTCAAACATAAAGTTCAAAGATTAATTCAAGCATAAGTTAATAACATAAGTTTCAACACTTAGTTGTTTAATGTGAAATGCTAGATTCGAATTGATTTAAGGCTTGGCATTCGAATCTGTGATAGATTCGAATGTAGCCATAGATTCGAATATGACCAGATTCGAGAGTGTCTTTGTGGATAGACTCGAATGGGCCTTGGGCCAGATTCGAGTTTGGCCCACATCAGACTCGAATCAGGGTCTATAATTAGGGATAGACTCGAGATATTATTAGACTTTTTGCAGAATTCGTCAGGGATTAATCATAAAGCGATCTCGAATCTATCATCGGTTTTTGTGCAGTTTCGGAGAGAATCAGCTAGTAGGATCGTTCGTGTGTCGTCCGTTCAGCTTCTGATAGTCTCCGTGTTTCGTAGTTGAGTTGTTACCGTCTACCCGTTAACGAGGATTCCGCACTCGTTGACGGTTCCGCGTCTAGATAGATCTGTGTTGGTAGACCTTACATCGGATGATGCTCAGGCCACGCTCACGCTTAAAACGTGGGGATCAACCACATACTGGGCTAGCTACCAGTAAATCAACGTGGCGGAACATCGGAGGTCATTACCAAGTTCAATAGAACTGGTGAAATAGCCAGGTCTAGAACGATAGACCAATCAGGGCTAATCAAGCTGAATCAATATGTCAAGTATATGCAATGATGAAGCATACGTAATCAAGTCATGATAGTAATGATCTCAAAGCAGTATCAGAAATGAACTATAAATGCAATAACATATGAAATGATGATCAAATAGCTATCATGATCCACTGGGCAACACCGAACCATGGTGTGCACAGGTCACAATCCAGCTGATAATATGAATGTCAAATAAATCTAACATCAACTGTATGTCTCAACCGGAAATTCAAGCATGTTAAATCTGAATATCTATAACTCACAGATCTGGGTCTTTATCAAACAGATGTAAAATCTACCACCTGAGTTATCTCAGGATTTTATCTCAATCTGTTCTCTGTCAAATCAAATCTTTCACCCACTTTATAAATCTTTAAATCTTTGTTCAGAATTTCACTGAACCTGTCCAGAATTATCATATCAAATCATATTAATATCATCGTCTTTTATCTTTAAAATCTTTATTTTATCTGATTCTGATAACTTGTTCGTTCATAAATCATTCTTTGTTTTATTAATATTCTCAAAAGGTCGGTACATATATATATATATATATATATATATATATATATATATATATATATATATATATATATATATATATATATATATATATATATATATATATATATATATATATTAATATATATAATCATTTTGCTAATTATCTTGTTAATTTTATGCGTTGTCCAAGTGTTTTATTCAATATATTCGAATTTAAGGAGTGGTTTTCGAATTTATATAATTAAATTCGAATTTATTAATAAATTGAAAGCTTTAAATTGAATATGTGAATAAATTCGAAGCCAATCTAAAATTCTAGATTTCCATACTTTGACTTTGACATATTCAAAATCCATGGCTTCAATTAAAGGATTAAAATCGAATGTGTTAAATTCGAAATCTCATTCGAATTTAATGTTTAAAATCGAATGGATAAATAAATTCAATTGTTAGGTGCTAAATTCGATATTTCAATTTCAATATATATGTATTTGTCAAATTCGAGGACCACAATTCGAATTTGATGTCCAACACCTACAATTCGAATTTGTTATCCAACACCTACAATTCGAATTTAATGATTAATTTCGAATATATTTTCGAATTTAACTCAATTTCGAGTTTGTTCTATGTATTTTCGAATTTGTTCTTGGCATCTCGAATTTGTTCATATTTACAGCTTTAAATCATACATTTCTAGGCCTAAAATCACGAATATGTTACGTAATAAACCTAAGTTCGATTATATTACACATATTCTATTTAAAACTCAAGTTAAATAGCTTTAATCTCATGAAAATTGATAAATTCGAATTTCTTATTTTCAAAACCGAAAATAATAAAGCTTTAAAAATGTCGATTCTTACCTCAAATTCGTATGAAATCACGTAGGAGATAGCAGATTCGGATAGAACTCTTCGAGATCTTTTCAATGACGTACAAAACTCGATAATCGGACGGTCGGTTTGGGAGATAATTTAGAGAGAAGGTAGAGAGAGAGTAGAGAGAGAGAGTCTGATTTTTTGGAAATGAATAAAAATAATCTTAATTACGTTTATATACTTCATCTAATTATATTTGCTACTTAACCCACTTTTATTTTTGTATCTTATATCTCTTTTATTTAATTATCTTTAATAATTATTAAATCATAACTTTAAATATTTATATAATTTAATTAAATATCTCATAAATTAATTAAATTATAATTCAAATAATGTAATAATATTACATTATCGGTTCGAAAATCAGATAATTAAGTTTAGATAAAACTAGGTTGTTACACTTTACAAAAAGACAAGAATGCTTTTCTATACATTCTGACAAAACAGAATTTATCCTTATGTAGCAGAATCTTTGTCTTTTTCGTTTTGTCTCTGTTGCAAGTTGCTTTACCTTAAAGAGGAACGTCAACTTTAATCCTTTCCTCTTATTGTATAGCCATTTTGATATAAGAAATACCCATTTCAAGTATCCACTTTGTCTTCATGTATCAGAACAGCATGGACAGTGTAAGCAGCTTCTGATTTTCCACTTTGTCTTCGACTTGTAAACTGATCTTCACGTCCAAGACATTACATGATGACATGGAAATAAATTCCATAAAGTGTATAACCTATTCACAAAGAACAGGTTCTGGTCACAAATAACAGAACACTTCACATTGGTTTAAGCTGTTTAACAGACATGAACAGCGTAGACTATATTATGCTAGACCTGTCCAGCAGTTTTGGACAGCTTAGGCAATCTTCCAAGTTACAACTAATGCAACAGGGTAAACAACTTTAGACTTATATTGCAAATCACTTATCAGGTTTCAATAAGGCATTAAAGGACCTTATATTATACCCTTAAGTGTATCACTCAGGTTTTATTTACAATCTCCCCCTATGATATAGAACAGGTTTGAATGAGGCCTTTTTGTGCCTAACTGTCAGCTCTTTAAACCCATCTACAATCCAAAATTCCATCCGTTTGGCAAACAATCTAATGGAGCAGGTAGTACTCCAAGGGGCGGCGACTGCCAAAAGTTTGGACAACAAGCAGAAATGGGAGGACAGCTCAGGAAATAACTCGGGGAACCAGCAAAAGAAGTAGGAGACAATCAACGCCTACGTAGGTGGGTTTGAATCAAAGAAAAGCAACACTGGCAACAAACCCTACTGCAGCAAGTACAATTACCATCACAACGGCTAGTGTACGAATCCCTGCGGCAAGTGCAAGAGACAAGGCCATATGACCAAGGACTGCAGAGTTTCCAACCCCGACAGCAACAACGGATCTCCGATAGGGTGCTTTGAGTGTGGGGTTGCTAGGCATTTTAGAAAAGACTGTCCAAAATTTAAGAATGTCAGAAGAGCTTTTGTTATGGGAAGTGGGGAAGAAAGGTAAAATCCCGACGTGGTCACGGGTACGTTCCTTCTCAACAACACTTATGCCTTTATACTGTTTGATTCCAGTGCTGATAGGAGCTTTATATCCACTAAGTTTAGTATGCAGATAAATGCCACACTTACCACTTTCAGTGCCACGTATGCTATAGAGGTTGCTGACGGTAGGACACTAAAAACAAACAACATAATTCGAGGATGCTTCTTAGAACTAGTAGGTCTACTATTTTGAAATAGATTTGTATCCCGTCAAATTGGGGAGTTTTGATGAGGTTATAGGAATGGACTAGTTATCGAAAAACCGTGCGGAAATCGTATGCGATAAGAAGACGGTGCGCATACCCTTAGCCAACAAGAAGGTCCTTACTATCCAAGGTAAACGGAGAAACACCAAAGTAAGCATCATCTCATGTCTTAGGACCCTGAAGTGCCTGTGAAAGGGTTGCAAGGCAATCCTAGTCCATATGATGGAGAAGGAGCCAAAGGAGAAGCAGCTCGAAGATATTCTAGTAGTCCGTGACTACCCCAACGTCTTTCCAGAAGACCTGCCTGGACTCCCACCATCAAGACAAGTCGAATTCTTAATCGACTTAGTGCCAGGAGCGGCAACAGTGGCACGAGCTCCATACAGTTTAGCCCCATCAGATATGCAAGAATTATCCTATTAGCTGCAGGAGATTTTGGAAAAAAGGTTTATCAGATCGAGTTCCTCATCCTGGAGAGCTTCGGTTTTGTTCATAAAGAAGAAGGACGGAACTTTCAGAATGTGTATCGACTATCGGGAACTAAATAAGCTGACCATAAAGAACTGGTATCCTCTCCCGAGGATCGATGACCTATTTGACCAACTCCAAGGGTCAAGCTTCTATTCGAAGATTGATCTGAGGTCTGGTTATCACCAGGTCAAAGTTAGCAAGGAGGATATTCCTAAGATAGCTTTCAAAGCCCGGTACGGTCATTATGAATTCCAATTGATGCCATTTGAAATGACCAATGCACCAGCCGTATTCATGGACCTCATGAACCGGGTGTGTAAACCGTATTTGGGCAAGTTCATGATTATTTTCATAGATGACATCTTAATCTATTCACGAAACAAGGATGAGCATTAAAGAGACCGACAAGATGAATGAGCTGGCTCAAGTCTACCTCAAGGAAGTTGTCTCTAGACACGGGGTGCCTGTCTCAATCATTCCAGATAGAGACAACATATTTACATCTAGATTTTGGCAGTTATTACAACAAGCTTTAGGTACAAACTTGGATATGAGTACCACATATCACCCTCAGACCGATGATCAAAGTGAAAGAACGATCCAAACCCTAGATGATATGTTAAGAGCCTATGTAATTGATTTCGAGAATAGTTGGGATATTCATTTGCCTTTAGTTCAGTTCTCGTACAATAACAGTTATTACACCAGTCTCAAAGCTGCTCCTTTTGAAGCACTGTATGGACGGAAGTGTCAACACCTCTCTGTTGGGCCGAAGTCGGGGATAGTCAAGTCACGGGCCCAGAAATCATACTTGAGACCACCGAGAAGATAATGCAGATATGCAATCGGTTAAAAGTTGCTCGCGATCGTCAGAAGACCTATGCAGACATGCGGTGAAAGTCTCTGGAGTTTCAAGTAGGAGAAAGGGTATTGCTGAAAGTCTCGCCATGGAAGGGCATAATACGATTTGGAAAAAGAGGAAAGTTGAATCATCGTTACATATGGTAATTCAAAGTCCTAAAGAGAATTGGTCCTGTAGCCTATCGGTTAGACATATCACCAGAGGTTAACAGCGTGCACAACACCTTTCACGTGTCAAACCTGAAGAATTGTTTGTCAAATTAAAGACTTGTTATTCCCTTGGAAGAGATTTCAACTTGATGATAAACTTCGTTTTGTCGAATAGCCGGTAGACATCATGGACCACGAGGTGAAAAGGTTGAAGCAAAGTCGCATTCCTAAGTCAAAGTCGGATGGAATTCCAAACGTGGTCCATAATTCACTTGGGAACGCGTAGATCAGATTAAGGAGAAGTACCCTCACATCTTCTCAACTAACAAGACCCTTGAGGATACACGATAAAAATTTCAGGATGAAATTCCCTTAACAGGGGGAGACTGTAACAACTGGCACAAAATCAGGTTAGCATTTATAACTAAATCAATAGCCATTAGTAATTAATCAAAGTGATTAACAAATTTCGTAAGGAAATTCATTACAATTAGAAACAATTACATCGGTGAGATGAAACGACAAAGAAATTAATCCGATCGATTTACAATATAATGGATTAATTCAACTAAGTGCGTAATTAAATTAAGATTAGTGACACTAATCATGCATTAACAAACTTGCATAATCTTAATTACGCAAGACTAAAACAATTCATTAAACTAGTGTATTTCATAAGTATTTATGAAATTACATCAAAAGGAAAATACAAGAATACATTTGATATACTTTAAAAAGAATAAAATGAAAATACCCTTTTAAATACCCTTTAGGCCGGCCATGTAGGGTGGTACACACCCTCAATTGACTTCAGTTTTATAATCCAAAGGCCTTGCACCATCACAATCAAATATCCTTCACTCCATCTCCCTTTCATTTCAATTGAAAATTTCATTCAACCTCCATATCTTGCATCATTCAAATATCACTTTTTCCCTCTATAAATAAGAGCTAATTCTCACTTCATTCTTCACATCGTGCACACACAAATCCTCTCTTCTCCTCTCTCTCAAATCCGGCCAAAGGATGCCATACAAACCAAAGTTGCAACTTTTATTTCTTCAAGTTTTTCAAGAAAGTTTTGTGCAACAAAGTTCAAGAACACTTCCTTCTACTTATTTGCATACTATTACTTCATCAAAGTAAGTAAATACAGTATTAATACTATTTTTATTTATGTTATTAAAGGTCTTGGATAATATATATGATCACCAACAACAACAAGTTTCATTAAAAGTCAACTTTAAAAACAACTAGTTTTGTTTTAGAATTTGTTTCTTCAAATATGTTTATAAACATATAAACACCTAATGTAAGCATGAATATTATGAAAATAAGTTATCTAAAGGTGTTTCATAACCTTTTATGCACGTGGTTTTTGAATAAACAACAAGAATCACAACTTGTTTCAAGGTTATGAAATTCGGATTTTTCAGCAGAAATATTACATCAACTTTGAAAAATCATAACTAATTCAAAACTTAACGAAATGAGTTGATTCTTGTTTCAGAATTTAGTTCTATTTTTTACCTGAATATCTAGAGGTTTTCATAATTTAATTCGGAGTTTTGAACCCCCAAATACTGTTTGGGAACCGAAAGGTCTAGCTGCTCAAATATGGCCAACATAGGATTTTTAACTAGCCTTGTCCCTTACCTGAACACCTCAAAAAATGACTGTTTTTACCTTGAAAATTCCTTGTATATATTAGTTTTATGATTATCAAAGCCAAAGCCCAAATCGTTTTGGAGCTTGGTTAAAAACAGCCACAAAGTAGGCCGAAAAACGTCGATAAAACCTAGAAAATCTATATATATATATATATATATATATATATATATATATATATATATATATATATATATATATATATATATATATATATATATATATATATATATATATATATATATATATCTGTGTGTGTGTGTGTGTGTGTGTAAACTTGACCTTTTTAAGTGGGTTTTATTTATGAGCTTGTTAAGTTGGGTGATTTAAAACATAAAAACCAACATACATGCATATTATCATTTATGGGAATTATTAAGTCTCTCATATCATGAGACATCCTCTTTAATAGCAATATGAGATAACACGAAGATCAACATACAACCCAATAATTAACATATAATTAAATTGTCAAACATAAAACATTTTTAAGTAGGTCCACACTAAAGCAGGAATAATGTATAAGTCTATGGTGTCATAATCTAACTATCACAACATCTTTAATTGCAACATCAACAAATCCCAGCCCCAAAGCTATATCCCTCGTTACCAAAGAGCTTCTAAGGTCACCGGGAATTGAAATGAATGCCTAAGTAGAAGGTCCAGCTACACCTTTTCCTTTGCCTGAAAACATTGAAATGAATGTCAGAACATGATCTCAGTGATGCACTTTCAAATGAACGGTGGCTACATGTTTGTCACATGTCAAGTACGAGTGTGCATCAGTACAATGAATCATATGTGAGTGCCAAATGATGCATTTTGAACAACAAGAACATACCATTGAAATATGAATATGAATGCAAAGACAATAAATGTTTGAATATTAATCTATTACTCACAGTGGTTTTACACAGTGCAAATAAACTCTGAATCAATGTATGTTTGTCAACACCACAAAGATCCTGTTAAGTTAATGTAATAGTGAATTAGTGTTAGTATCTGTTTAAAACTTGACTTTGGAAATTTAGGTAAAATGAACTGAAATTTTCCTTTGTAACACCCATCTGAAAATTAGGACAGCTTAGGCAATCTGCCAGGTTACAACGAATGTAACAGTGTGAACAACTTTAGGCTTATATTGCAAATCACTTATCAGGTTTCAATAAGGCATTAAAAAGCCTTAAATTATACCCTTAAGTGTATCAAATAGGTTTGATTGAAAATGTCCCCTTATGATATAGAACATGTTTGATTGAGGCTTTTTGTGCCTAACAATCTCCCCCTATTGCAATATTCAGCCTAAGCTGTTCTATCAATGATCACTATATATTTTTACATTATAGTTGCTGAAATGAAAGTACAACATTGAACTAAAGTAAAAGATCAGTTTATACATAATGATACTGATTCAAGCAACATATGTTTTAACAAGTACAACTAATGTACTGAAATAAATTACAACACATGTAATAGAGTGCAACTTATGTACAAATAAAATTCAACACATCTCGGGCAGCTTTCATAGAGGTTGTTTCCCTCTTTTCTTGTTCAAGACTCTCAGCCTGCTCTTGTTTCCACTTATAATAAGTGTCCAGTGGAAGCATCATTTCTTTGACCTGAGTCTTGTCAAATTTGAGCTAAAGGGCCTTCTGAGCATCAGTGTCTATAGCGGCTTTCTCTTTTCCTTTTGCTGATCTGATTAGAGTTGTTTCAGTTTCCTCTTCTTCTTCTTTGTCTTCTTTAGTTTCTTCCAAGATTAGTTGTCTTCTTTTGCTAGGCATGTCCCCAGGAATAGATTTCTCCCCCTTAGATGGTGTAGGGCTTGGAGAGCTAGCCTAAGTATGCTCAGCAGCTGTCTCAGTAACTGTGGAAGTACCTGCAGCATCACCAGATTGTAAATTACCTGCTGCTTGGCCAACTGAGGCTGATTTCTCCTTAGAGGGAGATGAAGATTTCTCCCCTTTAGACTTTTGCTTCGGGGCAGATTTCTCCCGCTTTGAAGGAGATGGCACAGAGCCTTCAACATCAGGTCTGCCTGAAGGAACGGATCCAACACGACTGAGTGCAGTAGGTTTAGTAACAAGTCTTGAACCAAACAGGGTATGCACTAAGAAAGCCCGGTTGTCCTTGACCTCTGCTAACTGGGTAACACAAGTTTCAAGGGGTGAAGAATGGGAATTGGCAAAGGTGGAAAGCTGGGAAATAGCAGCCTTGTCAGTGTCAGTGAACACCAGACTATGAAGCGGTGCAAGAGTTAGTTCAAGAGACTCGTGCATATCATCATACCCTGCTGCCATAATGTTTGACAGGGATACCACTAAGGTATTTAGAGAGGCTAATGTAGAGGGCAGTGTGGTAAAGCAAGTTTCAGCAATACCTGACAGTTGTTGGGAAACAACTGTCAGGTTGGACACCGAATCCTGTTTGTAATATAAAATTGAGGAATGTGAGGATGAGAGCTGTTGTAGCGGTGCAGTGAGTGCAAGCAGCTGAGGGGAATACTAAGGCTGAGGAGCAGGGGTTGGAAAGGATGACTTGAATGAATCAAGAAATCCTTGAAGCTGTGCAGACACAAAGGCTGCAATGGTAGAGGGAATGGAAGTCATAGAGGTTTCCAAAGAGCTAACTTTGTCGGTCAGCATTGAAAGTTGTTCCTTCAAAGAAAGATCTTTGGGGGATGGGGGAGTATAGGTGGATTGTTTTGATTGCGTGGAGTGTGAGGGTGGTGAGTGAGGCTTATGAGGATCACTGGGTGATGGTAGGGGCACATTAGAAAGAAGTTTCATGGCCTTGGCATAGGTTTAGTGACCCAGTTTGGAAAGGTCAAGAATACCTTTAGCAATGGCTAAACCGGCTTCATTAGGATATAGGATTAGGCACCTCTTCATGAGGAGAGAGGAGATATGCATTTCAACATCATCAGTGGTGAAAACTGATGATGAAATTTACAGTTGGGGAGCATCCTCACCAAAGGGTTGTTTAGTACCCTGAGGATCATCAGCTTGGGATGTTGGTCCTTCAGCAGCTATTGGGAATGAAACAGCTGCATCATGAGGAGCAGAGTGGGAAGACTGATCTTCTGGCAGGCTTGTACCAGCAGGTTTGGCACCTTGGGTAGAGTCAAGGTGTAAAGGAGAAATATGAGGGGGGGGGGGGACTGTGTGGACTCAGAATGGAGTGGAGAGTACTCCTGTCTTTCAATATCCTCAGTCTGTTAAGAGGCTGGGATAGTGGATGTGGTTGACTCCATTTATACAATTGGTTCCTTTTGTGAGGAACCAGAGGGTTCAGTCTGACCCAGGGTAGACTCAAAAAGGAGTGAAGCCTGCTCCATAGTGGCTGCACCTTCTCCCAAAATAGGAGAAGTAGAGGCAGCAAGGGTTGCTTCTTTTTCAACTGACTCTTGTTGAGAGAGGTCAGAGGGGCTTGTTTGAGTTGTGGAGGTTTTCATTTTGGCTAAGAATTTTTTCCTTTGCGTGGATTACATGGTGGGAGAGGAGGGAGAGGTGGGAGGTTGTGTTTGGACTGGTGAGGAGACTGGCTAAAACAGGTGGTTGAACCTGTTTCATGGTCTCAGCGGCCACAGAGGCACTAGCCACGAAGGCTTCAGTTTCAACAGATGAACCAGGTGACTAGCCTGCTCCCCTTCAGCCACTGAGGTTAAGGGCACATACTTTGTTGTTTTAGCCTTCTTGGTGGCTGGCCCAGCTTCACTAGTCTTCAAGGCACGTTTTGCCTTTTTAGACCATGATTTAGATTTTCCAGCGAGAGCATAGATTGGATCCACCTCATGAGCAGAAGGTCCTTCCACTAAACCAAGCAACCTCCTCATTGGTGTTGCTAGAGGAGGTTCATCTGCAGGTTCGGGGGTGTAAAATACCCTGTTTCCTATGACAGGAAACACCATAGTAGATAAGTAAGGTTGAGAGTTGTACAGTTGCTCACCACAGACACGTTTGAAGATTAGGCTCAGAAATCTGGGATATCTAACAGCTGTTGGATGCTATTATTGCTCCACAAAGGACCTCAACTTTGAAAAGATCCATTTGGCCATGTTGAGAGTGGTCCCATCCACAAACTGTAGGGCTACCTGGACTTCATCCCTGCTAAGCTGGTCAAAAGAACCAACTTGGCAACTTTGGCTCATCACCACTGAGGCGAAGAGAAAGTTGTAAGTTCGTGAAAGCTCTTTCCTGAACATGGTGGCACCCACTCTTGATTCTGAAACACCACAGCAGCGTAATAGATTCCCCATTTGATCATTCTCCGGTTGAGGTCTATCATATTTGTCAACAACTGGGAGATGAAGTACTTCTTGAAGAAGAGCTGCAGTGATCTCAACAATTTTCGAATTGTTGAGAATGGTACCCCTTATTGTTTTGGTAGCAGGGTCATAGGAGCATGTCTACCAAAACTCATAGACCATCTCCTAGAACATGACACCAGGAGTGGCAGTCATAGCATAGTGAAGGGGATGAGCTTTTTAGAAATCCACCATTTCTTCATAACCTTTCCCAATGTAGTTTTTGGGAATGGTTAAGTTTGCCACATAGTTAGTGGGTTTGATTGTTAACATCGTGGTGACTGAGGGGTGCTTCTCAATTTCATCACCAAGGAATACGGGAACAAAGGGGTTGTTTTGGGAGGCCATTTATGAGAGTAGGAGAGGATGCGAGTTTTTGACACTAAGTCTTTTAGGGTTTTGCATAGGGTTTATGGAAGCAGTAAGGAAGAAGAAGATGAAATAGTGAAAAGGGTATTTATAGGATTTGAATGTGAGGGAGTAGGAGAGAGAAACATTTTGGACAGTTGATTTGAGATGTTACTAACGGAAAACGGAACGGTTTAACACGTCAACACGTTTGCCAGACCAACTTCACCTTTTTCTCCACTAACACATGTAATACACATTATCCGCAAGTAATTAAGATAAATAAGTACATAATTTGAGTAACTTAAATGCAAAGTAAAGTTAATTAAAAGCTGATGTTCAAACCTGTTGTTCAAACCTGTTATAAAAATATTTGATCAAAAGTTGGTCATTCTATAACATGTCTGTTCAAACCTGTGCAGTTACATGAGAACAGGTTTCAGTAGAAACCTGTTCAGTAGCTGAACAGATTACAAGGCTTTGCCTTGAATGACAGAATACATAGTGAGTAGGTTTAAGGTTTAAACAACAAAGCAGGTTTGAGAGAAAACTTATTTTGTCAAACCTGTTACTCGTCAAACATGTTCAACTTTTAAGAAACTGGCTAACTGCAGAACAGATGAAACATGTGTTGTCAAAGCCGTTTTGTAAAATTTTATCAGATTTGATTAAGTAGTCTTAGAACATCAATGACACTTAGTCGCTTTTATTTAACATTCCCAATTTGCAAACAAGGGAGTTAAACCTATTTTCATCAAGAGGTTGGTGAAAATATCTCCAAGCTATTCTTCTGTGGGAATGAAAGTTACGTCCACATTACCTTTTTGCATGTCATCTCTTATAAAGTGATGTCTGACCTCAATATGCTTTGTTCTAGAGTGGAAGACAAGATTGTTGGAGATGACTATGTCACTTTTATTGTCACACAGTATAGGAATTTTCCTATATACAAGGCCATAATCTTCAAGCTGATGCTGCATCCACAGAACCTGCCCACAGCAGCTTCCAAAAAACAATATATTTAGCTTCAGCTGTAGAAGTAGAAACAGAATTCTTCTTCTTGCTGCACGAACTGGTAAACTTTCCACCAAGAAGTTGACATCCACCTGTTGTGCTCTTTCTATCTAGCTTGCAACCTGCAAAATCAGAATCTGAATAGCCAATTAGTTCAAGGATTGAGTCCTTGGGGTACCAAAGACCCAAACCTGGTGTACCCTTTAGGAATCTGAAAATTCTTTTCACAACAGCTAGATGAGATTCCTTTGGATCAGCTTGAAACCTAGCACAAAGACAGGTAGTAAACATTATCTGGTCTACTAGCAGCTAAATATAGCAAGCTCTCAATCATACCACTATAAGCTGTCACTGAAATAGGCTTTCCACAGGTCTCAGCATCCAATTTAACATTGGTTCCCATTAGGATTTTGATGGGAGAACATTGATCAAATTTAAACTTTTTCAAGAGATCTAGTGTATACTTTCTTTTATTTATAAAAATTCCATTTAAGGTTTGTTTTACCTGTAATCCTAGAAAGAAAGTTAGTTCACCCATCATTGTCATTTCATATTAGGATTTCATGAGCATTGAAAAATTCTTGCAAAGCTGTTCATTAGTAGATCTAAATATAATGCCATCCACATATATTTGAACACGCATAATGTAAGATTTCTCTTTCTTTATGAACAATGTAGTATCCACTTTACCTCTGGAATATCCATTGCTCATAAGGAAATCAGTAAGAGTGTCATACCAGGCTCTTGGGGCTTGTATCAGTCCATAGAGTGCTTTATCTAACTTATAGACAAAGCCTGGATGATATTCATTTTAAAAAGCTGGTGGCTACTTAACATATACCTCTCCTTGCAGCTTACCATTCAAAAATACACTCTTAACATCCTTTTGAAATACTTTCATGCTCTTGTGAGCAGCATAAGCTAGAAACAAACAAACTGCATCTAGCCTGGCCACTGGAGCACATGTTTCATCATAGTCAATACCTTCTTCTTGTCTATTCCCTTGAGCAACAAGTCTTGCCTTATTTCTAATAACATGACCTTGTTCATCCGTCTTGTGTGACGTCCTTGTTAAATTAATGATATAATTGTAATCTCCAGGATCGACTAACAACTCAATGAGTATCATAATAATTGAAATTGAATACTTAAATTAGAATTAAGCACATCCACACTAAAGCAATAGAATACATGTCTACAGTGATAAAAGTCTAACTATTACATCAACATAATTGTTTTAGAAGTAATGAATCCCAGCCCAAAGCTATTACATTCAAGTACCAATAGCTTCTATAGTCTCCGGGATATTGATTTGATATGCTTAAGTGGAAGGTCCAGCTACACTTTTGCCTTTGCCTGAAAACATGGTGAGTCAACAGTAAGCTAAATGCTTAGTGAGATAACAGATTATGCATACAACAAATATTTCTTTACATGCAATGCTTAACCATGGGCAGTGTAAGCCCCATGTATGTGAAAACGGCAGTGAAAGCCTCAATGTGTGAGTAAACCATGCAGTGCTAGCATGGGGTGGCAGTTCAATATGCTGATCGGGGATGTGCCGAACCTGATGGGATACGAGTGGGATGATCAGTCCCCGACAGTGGCCTGCTGTCAGCCCCAGTCCAGGTCGCATCAGATTATGAAGTAATGATCATGCAGTGCAAGCATGATGTAAATAGACGCACTTTCAAAGGAACGCAAGCTACATGTGTGTTACATGTCAAGTACGAGTGTGCATCATAACAACAAATCATTTCATGAGTGCCAAATGAAGTATATGAACAATGTGAACATGCCATTGAACGTATAAACATGAATGTAAAAAAAACAATAAATGTTCGAATGATAATCTGCAACTCACAGTGATTGGTTTTTGTGACTTGATCCTGAATCAATGTGTGTTTTGATAACACCACAATGATCTGTAATGTAAGTGTAATAGTGAACAAGTGTCAGTAATTGCTTAAAACTTGTATTCTGTAATTTTAAATGAATTTCCTACTGAATTCGGACCACATCCGAATTCGGATGGTCCGAAATCCGGATGGTCCGAATTGGGTTGGGTGTCCGAATTGGAATGGGGATCCGAATTGGGACGGGATCCGAAATGGGGTAGGACCGAAATGGGGTTGGTCCGAAATCATTGTAGGTCCGGATTGGGGTGAATCCGAAATCACTGTCTATCCGAACTGGGATGATGATCCGAATTCGGATGGATCATCGGTCCGAGTTCATACTTAGTAAAATTCTAACATTTTCCAGAATTATGTTTTTGACCATTTTTGCATGTTTCAGTATCTAAATTAGTAAATGTGAGCTTAGAAACACTATTTCAACTTATAACATGTCACTTATGTACCAAAACAATCGATTTGTGTCCATTTTTCTTATGAGTCTCGATGAACACACACACTAAAACACACACATATCTCAAAATTATACTTAGACTTCGATTCTGTTTCTGAAATTTTGTATACAACATCACTAACACTCGATTTTAACATATCCATAATAATATATAACATGCATGAACATCTGTATCAAAAATCTTAGAAATCGGTTCCTATAAAAACCGAACCAAAACTTCATAAATCCGAAAGATTGAATGATGTTTACCTTAAATTGATTCTTGTAGTTGTTATAGTCTCCTATATGCCACTTGAATCTAGATTTATGCACCTTAATTTGATGATTTCTTGTGTTTCTTGAAGTGGAGCCGAGAGAGAGAGTAGAGAGATCGAGAGAGTTAGAGAGAGAAAGTGAGAGACGGTAGAGAGAGAGTGAGATTTGTTGAAAATGAAGAGTTTTCTTCTTTTATTTGCCATTTTGACCTAATTGCACATTATACCCCTCACTTTGTATTTTCTTACTTAACTAATAATATGATCAAGATTTGCTTAAATTATAATAATCATCCAAAAGTACAACAATTAAGTCTTTAAAATTGTAAATTACAGATAATTGAAATTTGGGATGTTACAGCATGGGCTCCACCACGCCTATACTTCGTCCGCGAAGTCATGCTGCGCTAAACAAAGTTGGGTACTTAGTCTTCATGTCTTCTTCCGATTCCCAAGTGTGATTAGCTCCCCGATGATGCTTCCACTTGACCAGCACCATCCTGATCTCTTTGTTCCGGAGTTTTTTGACTTTTGTCTCCAAAATGCACTCCGGTTCATCAACAAACCTTAGCCGTTCGTCAACCTTAATGTCCGAGTGATCAGTCCATGGTTCCCTCTCGGGCACCAGACTCTTCCTTAAGTACCCAACGTGAAATACCGGGTGAACACCTGATAATTCTTCCGGCAAGTCCAAATGATAGGACTGATTTCCAACACTTTCTAGTATTTTGAAGGGTCCTATGAATCGAGGCGATAGCTTTCCTCGCTTTACGAATCTTGTGACTCCTTTCATTGGGGAAACCTTTAAGTATACCCAATCGTCCTTTTGAAACTCTATTGCTTTATGACGGCGATCGTGGTAATTCTTTTGCCGATCTTGTGCCGTTTTCATGTACTGCCGAATGAGTTGTATCTTTTCATTGGTTTCTTGCAGCAAAGCAGGACCGGCTATTGGAGTTTCTCCTGTTTCCCTCCAACAGGTTGGAGTCCTACACTTTCTGCCATACAGAAATTCGAACGGTGCCATCTTGATAGTGGAATGGTAACTATTGTTGTAGGAGAATTCAACCAGTGGGAGGTGATCGTCCCAGTTACCACCCAAATCCATGACACAGGCTCGGAGCATGTCTTCGAGAGTCAGAATTGTTCTTTCACTTTGACCATCAGATTGGGGTCTATAGGCAGTACTCATTGCGATACGAGTACCAAGACCGTTTTGCAGAGCAGTCCAGAAATTAGAAGTGAATCTACTATCTCGGTCGGAGACAATAGACTTAGGCACACCATGCCTAATAATGATTTCGTTAACGTAGATCTGGGCGAGACGGTCCAGTGAATAGGTTTCTCGGATGGGAATGAAGTGAGCAGGCTTTGTTAATCGATCAACAATGACCCAAATGGCATCATGTTGACGACGCGTCTTGGGCAGCTTCGTTATAAAGTCCATAGTAATATGGTCCCACTTCCATTCAGGGATAGGAAGAGGTTGCATACTACCATAGGGCTGTTGATGTTCTGCTTTGACTAGACGACATGTTCTGCACCTTTCAACATACTGACCGACATCTCTTTTCAATCCTGGCCACCAGAAGTCGGCCTTCAGGTCGTTGTACATTTTTGTGCTGCCAGGATGAATTGAGAATTTAGATTGATGAGCCTCCTCGAGAATTACATCTCTCATGTTCCCGAACTTGGGAACCCACACTCTGCCATACACACCCTTTAGTCCAGTTCCATCATCTTGCATTAATGGCAACTGAATTCTGATATCTTCGTCTTTAACATTCTCTTCTTTTAGGGCCTGTAACTGAGCAGCCCTTACATCGTCTATGATCGTTGAAGTCAGTATCGTGGAAGTCAAGGCATAGCAGTATGCCTTGCAATACGCTTTTCTGCTTAAGGCATCGGCCACTACGTTGGCCTTCCCCGGGTGATATAGAATTTCACAGTCGTAATCTTTGATCAGCTCCATTGACCTTCTTTGCCTCATATTCAAGTCCTTCTGACTGAATATGTACTTCAAACTTTTGTGGTCGGTGTAGAGCTGACACTTGGTTCCATACAAGTAGTGTCTCCATAATTTGAGAGCGAAAGTCACAGCGGTTAGCTCTAGATCATGAGTAGAGTAATCTTTCTCATGCGGTTTGAGTTGTCTAGAAGCATAAGCTATGACGTTTCCTCTTTGCATTAGAACAGCACCTAAACCCGTGCCTGATGCATCTGTATAGACAACAAAGTCTTCGTTCCCTTCAGGCAGGGCTAACACAGGTGCTTCACTTAGCAGATTCTTCAAGTTGTCAAAGGCCGTTTGTTGTTCTTCTTTCCAAAAGAAGGTCGCGTTCTTGCGAGTAAGCTTAGTGAGAGGAACGGCGATTTTTGAGAAGTCTTTGATGAATCGGCGGTAGTAACCAGCCAATCCCAGAAAACTCCGAATCTCTGAGGCGTTGCGGGGTGATTCCCAGTTCTGGATAGCTTCGATCTTTGCAGGATCAACAGCAATCCCAGCACCAGATATCACGTGCCCCAAGAATTGGATCTGAATTAATTGTTTAAGAGGTATAAGTTAATAAAATAATTTATGATTGAGTATAAGGATCATGAAATTGTTTCAAACGTTGAGACGTACCTGCCTCAACCAGAATTCACACTTAGAGAATTTGGCATAAAGTCGCTCTTTGCGTAGCAACTCTAGCAATTCTCTCAGATGTGCAGCATGATCATCTTCGGTCTTTGAATATATGAGAATGTCAACGATGAACACGATGACCGATTTGTCGAGCATTGGCCGGCAGACTCGATTCATGAGATCCATGAAAGCGGCCGGCGCATTAGTAAGACCGAACGGCATTACCAGAAACTCGTAGTGTCCGTAACGAGTTCTGAAAGCCGTCTTTGGAATGTCATCAGAATGTACTTTGAGTTGGTGATAACCCGAACGAAGATCAATCTTCGAGAAGTAACTTGCGCCTTGTAACTGGTCGAAGAGATCATCAATCCGGGGCAACGGGTATTTGTTCTTGATTGTGACTTTATTGAGTTCTCGGTAATCGATGCACATACGCAATGTGCCATCCTTCTTTTTGACGAACAGAACAGGAGCGCCCCAAGGAGATGAACTTGGGCGGATAAAACCTTTGTCAAGTAGCTCCTGTAACTGCTTCATCATTTCCTGCATTTCAGCAGGGGCTAGACGGTAAGGAGCCTTTGCTATTGGAGCAGCTCCGGGAATGAGGTCAATGCGGAATTCCACTTGACGGTCAGGTGGCAATCCCGAGATATCTTCTGGAAAGACATCTGGAAATTCGGAAACGACCGGTAGAAAGAGATTGAACTTCAGCCTTTGCATCAACAGCGTAGGCTAAGTATGCAGAACAACCCTTGGCGACGTGCTTTCGGGCTTTTGCAATTGAAATAAGGCATAAGTCGCCTTTGTGTCTGTCACCATAAATGCATATGTCTCGGCCCTCGGGAGTGGTAATCTTAATCAACCTTTTCTTGCATACTATCTGTGCTTCATTGTGAACTAACCAATCCATACCTACTATTACATCAAACTCCCCGAACTCCATAGGGATTAAATCTATGTTGAACACTACATCCTCTACCAACAATGTGCAATTCCTATACACTTTATCTGCTTTTACTAACATGTTGCTAGCAGTCTCTATGTCAAGTACAAATTGCAGTTTGGAAGTTGGCATGTTAAATTGACGAGCAAATGAAGTGGAGACAAACGAACGATTTGCTCCGGAATCAAACAATACACGTGCAGGAATGGAATTAACATAAAACGTACCAGTGACCACCTCCGGGTCATCCTTTGCTTCTTCAGCTGTGATTTGGAATGCCCTTGTTGGAGCCCTATGAGATTGATCCCTGCGAGCAGTGGATGCTGCAGAAGATCTTGCTGTTGATTGCTGAACGTTCTGATCTCTTGGGGGTTTCGGGCAATCCCTTGAAAAATGGCCAAGTCTGTGGCAGTTGTAGCACGCATCGTCCTTTCGAGGACAATGTTCCCAATGATGGCCCTTCTGCCCACAGCAGAAGCAGTACATATCCTGAGTCTTGCACTCCCCAGAGTGCGCTTTTCTGCATCGTCTGCAGTCTCTCATTTCTGAACTGGCCGAGAAGGCCCTTCCCTTCTTGGGTGATGATGATTGTTGATGAGATTGTGGAGAGAATCGGGAGGATCCAGACTCCCGCTGCCTTTTTGGCGGCGACGGTTGAGTCGGTGATGTGGCTGACCCGATAACATAACCAGACATCAAGACAATCTGCTCCACATTTCGAGCAGCCTCGAGTAATCCAGCAAACGTTGTATACCGAACCCCACTCATGGTTCGGCGAATCTCATAATCTAGTCCGGCCTCAAACCGGGCTATTTTTCTTTCTTCTGTGTCAACTTGATGCGGTGCGAACAAACTTAACCGGGTGAACTCAACGGCATATTGTGTAACCGTTTTCGTTCCCTGAGTTAAGTTCAGGAATTTTGCCTCGAGACGTCGCTTCTCGTCGGCTGGACAGTACTGTTGAGAAAACACTTCCTTAAACTCGCTCCATGACATGTGTGACACTACCTCCATCGTCAACACATGTGTCATTGCGTCCCACCACATAACAGCGTCCCTTGCAAACATAGCGGTTGCAAAGCGGACCATGTCTTTATCAGCGCAGTCGCTGATCCTGAAAGTTCGTTCCGTGGTGGTGATCCATTCCAATGCTGTAACAGCATCTCCGGTTCCATCAAAAGTAACAGCTCCGTTACTTTTGAAGTCCTTAAACCTGCAACCCCTTGATCTGTTAGAAGACCCAGTGTCTTGTCTTTCCTCTTGATCGTCTTGTTGTTGTTCCTTGTTCTTTCGTTTGTCAGCCTTTCGTTTTGCCTCGGCCTCATCTCTGGCCCTTAACTGATCAGCAAATGACTGAGCCTGCTCAGCCATTCGTTTGGATTGTAGCTCATTGTTTTGTTCCATGAGAGCTTGCATCATCTGGAACATTTGCTGAGGAGTCATATCGTCTCCTGACATGTTCTGAAATATAACAACTTATATTTAGAACATTTATTTGTAAGTCCTAAGTGTACAGTTACCCTTTGTGTTTCCCCGTGTGCATGTCAATCCTATCTTAGTTCAGATCATTACTTAGAAGTTCATTCTAATATCATAACCTAAGTTTGAGTCCAAGTCCTCGCGGACACTTGAAACCTCAAACTAATGCTCTGATACCAAACTCTGTGACGTCCTTGTTAAATTAATGATATAATTGTAATCTCCAGGATCGACTAACAACCCAATGAGTATCATAATAATTGAAATTGAATACTTAAATTAGAATTAAGCACATCCACACTAAAGCAATAGAATACATGTCTACAGTGATAAAAGTCTAACTATTACATCAACATAATTGTTTTAGAAGTAATGAATCCCAGCCCAAAGCTATTACATTCAAGTACCAATAGCTTCTATAGTCTCCGGGATATTGATTTGATATGCTTAAGTGGAAGGTCCAGCTACACTTTTGCCTTTGCCTGAAAACATGGTGAGTCAACAGTAAGCTAAATGCTTAGTGAGATAACAGATTATGCATACAACAAATATTTCTTTACATGCAATGCTTAACCATGGGCAGTGTAAGCCCCATGTATGTGAAAACGGCAGTGAAAGCCTCAATGTGTGAGTAAACCATGCAGTGCTAGCATGGGGTGGCAGTTCAATATGCTGATCGGGGATGTGCCGAACCTGATGGGATACGAGTGGGATGATCAGTCCCCGACAGTGGCCTGCTGTCAGCCCCAGTCCAGGTCGCATCAGATTATGAAGTAATGATCATGCAGTGCAAGCATGATGTAAATAGACGCACTTTCAAAGGAACGCAAGCTACATGTGTGTTACATGTCAAGTACGAGTGTGCATCATAACAACAAATCATTTCATGAGTGCCAAATGAAGTATATGAACAATGTGAACATGCCATTGAACGTATAAACATGAATGTAAAAAAAACAATAAATGTTCGAATGATAATCTGCAACTCACAGTGATTGGTTTTTGTGACTTGATCCTGAATCAATGTGTGTTTTGATAACACCACAATGATCTGTAATGTAAGTGTAATAGTGAACAAGTGTCAGTAATTGCTTAAAACTTGTATTCTGTAATTTTAAATGAATTTCCTACTGAATTCGGACCACATCCGAATTCGGATGGTCCGAAATCCGGATGGTCCGAATTGGGTTGGGTGTCCGAATTGGAATGGGGATCCGAATTGGGACGGGATCCGAAATGGGGTAGGACCGAAATGGGGTTGGTCCGAAATCATTGTAGGTCCGGATTGGGGTGAATCCGAAATCACTGTCTATCCGAACTGGGATGATGATCCGAATTCGGATGGATCATCGGTCCGAGTTCATACTTAGTAAAATTCTAACATTTTCCAGAATTATGTTTTTGACCATTTTTGCATGTTTCAGTATCTAAATTAGTAAATGTGAGCTTAGAAACACTATTTCAACTTATAACATGTCACTTATGTACCAAAACAATCGATTTGTGTCCATTTTTCTTATGAGTCTCGATGAACACACACACTAAAACACACACATATCTCAAAATTATACTTAGACTTCGATTCTGTTTCTGAAATTTTGTATACAACATCACTAACACTCGATTTTAACATATCCATAATAATATATAACATGCATGAACATCTGTATCAAAAATCTTAGAAATCGGTTCCTATAAAAACCGAACCAAAACTTCATAAATCCGAAAGATTGAATGATGTTTACCTTAAATTGATTCTTGTAGTTGTTATAGTCTCCTATATGCCACTTGAATCCAGATTTATGCACCTTAATTTGATGATTTCTTGTGTTTCTTGAAGTGGAGCCGAGAGAGAGAGTAGAGAGATCGAGAGAGTTAGAGAGAGAAAGTGAGAGACGGTAGAGAGAGAGTGAGATTTGTTGAAAATGAAGAGTTTTCTTCTTTTATTTGCCATTTTGACCTAATTGCACATTATACCCCTCACTTTGTATTTTCTTACTTAACTAATAATATGATCAAGATTTGCTTAAATTATAATAATCATCCAAAAGTACAACAATTAAGTCTTTAAAATTGTAAATTACAGATAATTGAAATTTGGGATGTTACATCTTGTTTCTGAAAACCCATTAGGTGCCAATTATAACTAGTACAATATTGACAGGCCACGGTTTTACTTATTGTCGTGGCTAAAGGGTTATTTATTTATAGTATTGTTTTAGCCACATTTTAGCTAACAACTGTGACAATTGCAAACCTTATTCGCACCTTTAGTCACGATACAAAATAAGTATCATGACAAGTACTTGTCATGGTCTAAATGCTATGGTTAAATGTCATCATTTGTCACGGTTTTTGTTTCATACCTATATTAATTTTGTGATGGCTAATAACTGTGAAGATAAATATGTATATGGTCATAGAAATATTCTGTAACGAAAGGTACACCACTAAGTCTATATTGAACATGAGTAAATCATAGAATATAATTAGTCACATAATGAGCTGTAATATAAAGCTAAGATATGGTCACGAAAATTCCTTTGTGACCAAAAGGTATAATATGTTAGCCACATATGATAAAAGAAAAAAATCTATAACTATAAGTATTCTAAGGTCATGATTTACTTAAATAAGTGTGTCTAAAAGTAAATAGTTGTCATGATATAAGAAAAGTATTGTGACTATAAATATTTTATGGTTATGGTTTAGTTTCTTATGAGTGTCTAAAAGTAAGTATCATGACAACTACTTGTCATGGTCTAAACACTATGGCAAATGTAATCATTTGTCATAGTTTTTTGTTTCATACCTATATTAATTTTGTGAAGACTAATAACTGTGACGATAAATATGTATATGCTCATAGAATTATGTTCTGTTACCAAAGGTACACCACCAAGTCCATATTGAACGTTAGTAAATCATAGAATACAATTAGTCACATAAATAAGTTGTAACATAAAGCTACTATATATAGTCACGAAAATTCCTCTGTGATGAAAAGGTATAATATAAGTATTCTAAGGTCACGATTCAGTTAAATAAGTGTGTCTAAAAGTAAACAACTGTCATGATAAAAGAAAAGTATTTGACTATAAATATTTTATGGTTACGGTTTAGTTTCCTATGAGTGCCTAAAAGTAAATAATATTCATCATTAAAGAAAAAAGTCGTGTCTATAAGTATTTTATGATCACGATTAACGATGTGTTGTGTTGTTAAAAGTTATTAATGGTCACGGTTTAATAAAAAAATATGTCATTATAATTATATTTTGGTCACAGTTTAAGAAAAAACAAACATGTGACTATTAATATTTAAAGGTGACAAATTCATTTCGTACATGTGTCTTAAAGTAAATAATAGTCATGGTAAAAGAAAATGAGATGTGTCTATAAGTATTTTATGGTCAGGATTTAATTTGTTATTCATGGCTAAAATTAAGCAACAGTCACTATTTAAGAAAAAACTTGTCAATATAAGTAGTTTTTGGTCACAATTTAAGAATAAGAAACATATGATTATTAGTATTTAAATGTGATAGTTTATTTGTTTTTAACATGTGTCTAAAAGTAATGATAGTCATTATAAAAGAAAAACGCTATAATGATATAAATATCTGATGATCAAATTTTAGTTTCATTTGAGTGTTTAAAAGTAAAAAAAAACATTCATGACAAAAGAAAAAAAAAGCTATGACATCAAGTATTTTATGGTCACGATATAATTGGTTTTGATTAGCTTAAATAAACTTATAAACCAGTGGTAACCCTTTAAGAAAATTTTTTCACTATAAGTAATTTTTTAATAAAAGTTTAAGAAAACCAAATATGTGACTATTAGTATTTAAATGTGACAATTTACTTTTGTATATGTGTCTAAAGTAACAATAGTCATTATAAAAGAAAGGAGTTGTAACTATAAGAATTTTATGAGCACCTATAAATTTGTTTTGTGTAGCTAAAAGTAATTAATGGACACAGTTTAAGAAATAATTTTTTTACTATAATAATTTATGATCACGGTTTAAAAAAACAAACATATAACAATTAGTATTTAAATATGACAATTTAATTTTTTTCTATGTCTAAAAGTAAATATTGGTTATGATAAAACAAAATATGTCTCATCACATTTTATTCATCATTTTTAATGTTAGTGATCCTATTTTTAAAATATAAATAACAATTAAGTGTCTCTTATGTGAAAAAATCATAAAGAGTTTTATATCTTTTAAAACACAACTTTTTAAGGAAAAATTGATATGGCTCTTATACTTGATTGAATATCATTCCAATTATTTTTGATAAATAACTATAACAAAAATCATATGTTTCTAACTTCCTATAACCATTAAAATCATACTCAAAATACATCTACTATCATAGCTTATAAAAAAAAACGACATGACTCGACTCATCTACTTCAACAACTATCCAATTATTTTACTTGTTTAATCACAATTATAATATACATCATCAGTTGTTCATCAATATTGAAATCTTATTAAAATATATCAAATCATCATATTTAAAAAAAAATCGGCATGACACCTGTTTAATCACAATTATAATACAAATCATCTATTTTTATCACCTTTCAAATCCTATTAAAAAATATCAGTCCATTATAATAACATAAAAAAAGTTTTATTATTCAAGCCAAACTAAAACAAAATTTTCAGTTTATTAAATCTTGATGATCTTGTTGTCGAACTTAACGAATATTATAGCAACCCGCATGAGTCTTGGTCAATCATGATACCAAGAGCTCTCTGCACATAAAAAATGAAACTAGTTGTCAATTACAAATATCAAGTAATCCTGAACTCAGGGATCTCCAATCGTAAAGTTATTTCAAAGTCTTGACGGAAGTCAATGAGCAACTCAAAAGTCTGCTAAAAGATTAATGATAATAACATCATCAATGAATGAAATTGTCCAATAAGTACTAGCAGACTATAAAAGCTCTACAACTAGTTCAAAATGAAAGAAATAGTTGATAAACTATCTTTAATATATACAGTATCTCAAGCCATAAGTCGATACAACACATTCTATAAATGGTGGCCAAATTGTGAAGAAATGAAACTTGATAAATATAAATACCTCAAATGAAATGTGCTTCTCATTTTTTCAAGTTGCAAAAAATCAAAAGACTCCCTTTTCTCTTAAGCCACGCTTCTTCTTTTTTATTCATCTACAAAGTTTGCAACCAAATTCAATAAATCAAGTTATAAACAAGAGCAAAACATCGAGCAACAAGTTAAAACAAATATTCAAGGTAAATCTACAATTCAATTTGTTCTTGTTTATGTAATCTTAAACTCACGGTTTCTGGGAAGTAAATGAACTCAATTGATCTTCAAAAAATCAAGAACTTGTAATTGTTTAAAATCAGGAAATAAAGTCATGCATGTTTTGTTTATGTGTTTAGTAGATCATAATATCAATTTGAAGCTTTAATTCCAAAAATTAAATAAAGTTCTGAGATTCATGAAAGGGTGCTGTCCATGTATTTTTAATTCTGTTTTTGCTGAAAATATGAGGCCAAGAAGGCCATTGGCCTTCGGCCATGGCACTACCTTAATGTATATGTGCTTGTGATTCATGTATACGTATAAATCACCATTTAATCTTCTTAATTGGTTGCTACAACTAAAGAAAACAGAAAGGGAGAAGAAGCTGTGATGTGTTTGTGTGCTTGTGTTTGTATTGCATGAAAATGAAACATCCAAGACTTGTCTTGGATGTATGTGTCAGATGTTTTAACACCATAAAACAACCCCTTCTTAATTTCATATAAAAGTTAAGTGTTGTATGAATGCTTGATTAAAGTTCCAAGACATACACATGTAAGTCTCGGATGTGTGTATGTATATACCTTACAGCAGCAACATTCCTATTCTTATTCCATATAATATAAGTAAATCAAGTTTGTAATATATATGAAAGATCCGAGAATCTCAATGCTGAGAATCTCGGATGTATATATCAAGTGACAACCCCTTTCCTTTCCTTTCCTTTCTGTCCAATTGTAATAAGTATAGGCATACTATAGATGAGAGTTCCGAGACTCACAAAGTGAGAATCTTGGATGTGTGGGTGATAAAACCAGCAGCCAAGTTTATTCAACTCTCATTTGTGTTGTGTAGTGAATAAGCAAACAACAAACACATTAAACTAAGTAAAATACAAGTCTTGGATGTTTATTTAGTGTGTATGCATGGTGTAAAGATTCGAGAGACACCCATGGTGAAGTCTAGGATGTATAAAGCTCATTAACAGCACCCAACATGTGTGTGTGTGTATATGTATGTATGTCTGTGTATATATATATGTATATATATATATATATATATATATATATATATATATATATGTATATATATATATATATATATATATATATATATATATATATATATATATATATATATATATATATATATATATATATATATATATATATATATGTATATGCAGCAACAGTCTGTGTGTGTTCTGTGATTGTGGACAACAGCAACAAACACAAATCTAAACATACAAGCATGAATGAATCAAATAGGTGTATATGCATTCAAATGAATGTTTGTACTACCACATACATATTCATGGCATTTTTAATGCATAACTTATGAACATGAATATTACACTCATGCTTTGATTTGTTCTATTCATTATGAATAACATGAACATTCTAGCATACACTTATTCTTGCTTATTGAAATGCTCATAACCCACACACAAGTATGCTTCATAACCATCTAAATACCATGGCACTATATTTCACTTCTTTCACTCCCTTCGACCATGGCTCTAAATTAAATAGGTGATGATAGTGTGATCACTTGGATGCCAAATTCATGTTTCATCCTTCTAAGTCGCTGCTATAAAAAAATTTTAAAATATAAAGAAAGACCATTCCAACATTATTTATATATATATGTATTCTATATACATGTGTGTGTGTTGTGTAAAGTGTGCGTATATAGATGCATATAGGTGTGTCTTTGATTTGCATTTAGAGGCCACAACAGGGGTTGCACTTGTGCAGTTTGTAGCAGCTCAGAAGCAGCAGCCCTTTCCCTTTTCTTTTAGATAGATCTCTGACGTATGTGTTTGTGTAATAAAGAAACAACACCCAACACATATATACATGTGTGCAGTAGGTTGTGTATGTGTGTGTGTTCTGTGGGCAGCGAATAGTAGCATAATACACATATAAATACATACATGTGTGCAGCTCTGTGACATACATATAAATACATACATGTGTGAGGTGGTCTTGTACTTATGATCTTGTATATTGTCGTATTTCAACTACTTACTCTGTTGTTAAAAGGCAAATAGCAAACGCTGAAAACTTATCTCAAAAGCAATGAACTCTCCTACATTTTAGAACTATCTAACTAGATTATTCTATCACTCAAACATGTAAGCAATGGATGATGAAAAGGTCACTCCTGAAAACTTATCTCGTACAGCACAACATACATAATTATTTCCAATATTTCGGGAGCCAAAAAGCATTTTAAACCAACAGAAAAAAATGCATGCTAACGAATATAGAAAATTCCTTGAAACAACAACCAACTTCGACTGCTGGCTGCTTTGCTGCTGCTGATACATGTGCATGTAAAACTTTCTAGAGAATTAATAAATTGGAATTAAAGCTTTGATAAAAGGAAAGTTATCACATACTTCAATTGAAGATCAAAACTCGAAAAGAATATATCGCTGCTGGTACAACAGAACCAGATTTGCGGCAGAGAATTGATAGAGATGGCATCTTTGTAACCCCAGAGCTTGAAGACATGCTTAACAAAGTTTGCTTCGATTAGGTTTTAAGGTTCAAACTGCATGTTAGTTTCTGTTCAAAACTTAAATTATGGTAATTTTTTTTAACTGGTCTTGCTTGAATTTTACAATCAGGACAAGCTAAATGTTTTTGTATCATGAAATCTGCCTTTATTTTCTATGATCACTACTCGTCAGATGTGTATAAAAACATGGTGACATTAATGCATTGTGCATCACATGCTCTCGTGTGCCTGTCTTCAACTATTTTTGTGTGGGGAAAAAAAAAGAAAAGTAAAAGAGAAATTCATGACGCATGTAAGATATGTGGCTAAAGGAAAGTGCATGTAAAGGCTGCTCAAATATCATCCTTGCTTGAAAAGCTTATACCCAGAAAGAATGCTTGCACAATTGAGACATTTCACGCTGAAAAGGAGATGCCACCACTAGGGTTACCGCTGATAGATGATCAATCTGTGATGCGGGGCGAGCTACCCGCATAATGCTTGGGGATAGTGGTAAGCATCAGAATTGCTTGCAGTAATATAAAATGTTCATGAAATGCACAATGAAACGCTCAAACAAAGTTTGCTGTATAATACGTAGAATAATAAGCAGATAGCAATAAACTATGCACATTAATAGAACAGACGCGAAATCGGGCTAAACTGGGCACCACCTGTACCTCAGTGTTCGTCTTCATTCACATAAGTTCTATTGAAGATCAAAGAAGGCTTATAGAAGCAACATATGTCTCAATTACATAAAATACATATAAACATGAATAATTGTTACTCATAGTACTGTTTAACGCTTTGTAATACTCTGAAATGCTTGCTCGGGCTTCTCTAGACTTTAACTCTGGCTTTGCACAATTTCTGAAGGCTTTGACACTTTAATAAGCTTTAATACTTTCTGGAACTTAGCTTTGACTCATAATCGAATTTATACTCTTTAATTATATAACGTGCGTGCAACGAAGTGTCTGTAATTAATATTACAGAGTACATAATAAATTAATAAAACCTGTTTAAATAATTAAAGTACCTTGAATCGTAATTTCTTGCTAAATGTTTTGTAGCTTTTGAAATACATTTAAGTTTGGCCAATGGTCACTTAGTTGTACTCATATCAATATATACATATACATACATACATATATTATATATATACATATATATATATATACATATATTATATATATACATATATATATATACATATATTATATATATACATATATATATATACATATATATATATATATATATATATATATATATATATATATATATATATATATATATATATATATATATATATATATATATACATATATATATATATATACATATATATATATATATATATATATATGTATATATATATATATATATAAAATCATCCAAGATCACACGCATACATATCAAGAATGCAGGTATTTATTTATATATATTAAGCATATATATCCAAATAAATAAATAATAATAATAATAAATTAATGATAATAATTAAAGAGATAAGGAATGCTTTTGAATTTTTGATAAGTGCACACACACCTTATATATATATATATATATATATATATATATATATATATATATATATATATGTATATATATATTACTGTTGACTGCTTCTAGTACAACACGCATACCTACACACCTATACAAAATTTTCAATTTAACTTTCTGTTTGTGCAGGAAACTCACACACATACATACACATTAAACGTACATACATACATATATATATATATATATATATATATATATATATATGACGTGCTCTCTCTCACTGTCAATTCAATTGCACACCCACACACTTTTCTTATCTCCTCTCAAAAGTAGTACACACACGTGTATACATACACACACACACACACACACACACACACACACATATATATATATATATATATATATATATATAT